>PVJS01021364.1:0-31590 GCA_004027185.1 Glis glis
TTTTTTTTTTTTTTTTTTTTTTTTTTTAGTTAACCATCACTCCATAGATAGCCTAACAAGAGCCAGCATAGCAGAGTGATTAAATGCATGAATTTTGGAAATGGTCCACCTGTTTTGAGCCATGGCTATATAATTTAATATCTCTATGACCTTAGGCAAATTATTGAACTTCTCTGGGCTTCAATTTCCTCATTCTACAAAATGGCAATAATAATAATAGTAATACCTGATCTTGTAGGTTTGCTATAGAGATTAATATGTTAAGTGCAGATAAAACATAGGAACTCAGAATAATATGGTCTATAATAGACTCATAATACTCCCTATAAGTATTAGATATTATATTTTATTTGCCACCAGGATATGCCCCGAGTTGTAATAAAAAGAACAGGTAAACATTTGGCTCCAAAATAGACCCACTGAAGCATCTTTTGCTCCCATAGGATGATAACATGAATAATAAATAGCTAACCCACACTACACAGAACACAAAAATAATGAGTCTTGCCAGCTTTGACCTTACAGGGCTCAGACAGGGTGGAGCCAAGAGGTGCAAATGATTACAAGAAGAAACAGGGCAGGAAGCAGGAAACGAAAGGTCATAAAACAAACGGGCAAGTGTTCTGCCCTATCCTTTGTACTCTACATGTGCTTTGGATCAGCTACTCACAGTATTATATTCTTTGTGGAACACATACTGTACCTGGACTCCCTTAAATACTTGTATGGAAAAATAAATAGCATGAAAACAATTGAAGAAGCATTGCCCAGGATTTTTCACCTAAGGAATAGTCACACCTGAATCCATGCATAACACTGAAAGTTCCAAAGATTTGACCATGGCATTTATATTGGTGATAGAGATGTGCAAAGCACTCTGAGAGAAAAATGCCAACAGTATGGGAGCATCTAGGACTTCAGCAGTGGACTTGCTGAAGAAACCTAAACTTTGAAAATGCAATTTCTGCCAGGCGTGGTGGTGCACGCTTGTAATCCCAGTACTTGGGAGGCAGAGACGGGAGGCCAGCATCAGCTACTTAGTGAGGCCCTCCACAACTTAGTGAGACCCTATTTCAAAATAAAGAATAAAAAATAGGGCCGGGAGTGGAGATTACAGGTAGAAAGCTCCTGGGTTCAAAACTCAGTACCACACACACAAAAAAAAGTGATTTCTGCTCTAGTCAGGAACAAGCAAAAATATGTGTGTTTATCAATATAAACCCTCAAATAATTGTCCTGCAAGAAATATTGGATAAAGGTGCCTGCTATACAAAAACATATTCAGTATTTATTATGCAATGTTTGTAAAGAGATCTGGGGACTCTTATGGAGATGAAAGGTCTATGAGGGGTATGGTGTATCTCAGAGGCTCTGTGTAGACAATGAGGGAGAAGTAGCACAGTTTCTGCCCAATGTCACTATGTGTTGAAATCTCAAAATATTTTGTGAGACTATTGTGATAGTGACAGAGAATGAAAGTTTTAATAAGTCATAATTATGCAACAGAAATATGGACTCTGAAATACATGTGAAATGCGGGGAGGTTAGAAGGCCAACTCTGAGGTGGAGAATGCTGTGACTGGAGAAAGTGGCAGTACTTCTGCTTCACTGAGGTCTGGAAGCAAATATTCAACATGTTAGAAAATGCCAGGATACATTTACAAGTTCTTGACCACCTAAACAAGAGAAAATAAAACATATGCATTTTTGTGATATACTATGAAATTTTTACACTGGACACCAGAGAGGAAGGCTCAACAAAGGACAGCCAGTTGAGACTCAGTCAAGAGCTGGCGGGAGCAATATTGGCCCAGTGCCAAAGTCTGCTGCCAATATCAATCTCCTTAGAATGTCTGAGCCTCCTTGTGATTTTGATGAATTCAAGCAGAAGCAAGAAGAGAAGTCAGAGGTTATGGACAACTAGGAAAAAATAAAAATTGTTCAAGAGGCATGAATCGTATATCACCCAAGAGATATGATTGAAAGCTGAGATGCTGGTGGATGCCATGGGCGGTTGGAATGAAAATTCCTATTCCTCACCTTCATGGGTAAGGGTAGTACCATGGGCAAGCCTAGGGGATGCTCTTAAAATGACACTGCACCTTCAGCTACCAGTGCAGTCTGGGGTGTGTGTGGCACAAGGTGAAAACTATGTATCCAAGAGATTATTTCCTAGAGTTGGAGAAAATGTCACGGTATTGGACTTGGCAGGGCTGTTGCTAATATTGTCTTATTGGACTTCCTGTCCTGTAATACCAAGAGAAAAGTGCAAACAGTCCAAAGTGTTTGCACTAACAGATGAAGATGGATTCTGGACAAAGAGTCTCTGGAGACTATTAGTGTTTCGTTCATCTCTGCATATTACTGTCTACATTCCCCTACAATAACTGTTGACATGACTTTCAGTAGTCTGAATAGAGAAGGTTATCTGCACCTGAGCAGTGTGAGCTGAGGAGCCCCTAAAGTTGCCAGAGAAGAATGAGATCAAAGAAGGGGTGTATGTGAATCAAGCACTTACAACCAGATTAATGGTACTAACTGGTGTTGTTCATTCTAACTCCTTTTCTGTACTGATTCATATTCTTTACCCATAACAGAGACAGATTGGCATCTTATCATGCTTCCTTTCCATGCCCTTGTGCCTATTTGTATAATCAAATAAAAGTCAGAGAATATCATCAGGATATTTACAAAGGTCTCAGCCTAAGACAATAATAAAAACAAACCACGCACAAACTATACAACTTTTTGGACACTGGAAGTTTTCATATACCCAAGAACTTCAAAGAATGTATGAAAGGAAAACTACCAAGTAGGAGGAAGGGCTCTTTCATTTTATCTGGAATTTGGATTCAGGAACTGTGCTGCAATATGCAATTATAGAACACATGGAATTTTATCAGTGAGCATTTTAGAAATTTGTTTCTACAAGATGGATTCTTTGAAAGATTGCATTAAGCATCTCTTGTTAATGGTATATTTCTTTAATTCTAGACTCTATGCCTTTTTAATCATACTGGTAGATAAAGTAACAAAAAGAAAAATTATATGTAACTTAATAGAATTATTATGGCAGGAAGAAGATAGATTCCTGAAAGGTGCCATCATAAGAAAGTGGCTTTCCAAATGGCAGAAATTATCACTGTAGTAATACCTCATAAATAGTCTGTGGTAGCAGTTACTACTGCTTTAGAAATACTTCCCAAGGATGCTGAGAACATGCCTAATATCTCTGAAAGGTAGGAGGAGAGAAGAGACTGGGGATCATTTGACACCTAGGAAAAGAAAAGGCATGAGAAATCATTCAGCTGTTTTTCTGGCCCAAGAAAATCCAAGATATTTAAGATTTTTTTTTTTAATTCAAGCACCTATGAGGTGAGTGTGTGTGGGGGAGGAAAAATGTGCCCTTGTAGGAAGGTTTGTTTTGAATGATTCTGGCCAGCAAGGTTTTTAAAAAATTTTGTATATATTGATTTTTTTCATCAAAATCAGCTAATCTGATCTTGGCTATTGCAATAGACTATTGCAATAGTCATATCAAATCATGTCTCACTAATAGTTACAATGTGTCCTCTGTTCCAAGCATGTAGAGCACATCGTTTCATTATAGACTTCCTCCTTGAAGTCCTTCTAAGGGAGAGCTTTTGAGCCAATTTTTTTTTTCATTTTGGTGGTACTGGGAATTGAACCCTGGGGCATTCTACCTCTGAGCTACACCCCAGCCCTATATTTTATTCTTTAAATTGAAACAGGGTCTCACTAAGTTGCAGAGGACCTCACTAAGTAGCTGAGGCTGCCCATGAACCTGCGATCCTCCGGTCTCAGCCTCCCAAGTACTGGGATTACAAGTGTGCGCCACCATGCCTGGCTCATTGAGCCAATTTCTAAAGAAAGAATTTCAACAATTCCTTTTTTAAATACTCCGTCAAATTTCTAATACCCATAGGGAAAGTATAAACCATACATATTTAACATAATTTTGTAAATGTCTGGGGGACTCTCCTGTTCACGGCAAAGGTAGAGTTGCCAGCAATTGAGTGCTTTCGTGATGTTCAATACAATATGAGACCTTTTGCTTCCCACTGACCTCAGTTTTGAGGTTGGTTTCAAGGGACAGTGAATTATCTTAATCTGTGAAGACATTTAGAAGAAAATTGTCTGGAAGTCATTCATCATCTGGCAGCCATAGAAGCTCAAATGGTTAGCACACTGCTCCAAAGGTACTCACGATGCCACGTAGAAGGTGAAGAGCATGTGGGACCTTCATTCTTTTTTAAGGAATCCTCAGTGCATTTTGAAACAGGGGGCACTGTGGCAAAATTGGGGCTGTTTTTCACCTTCTCCTATAGCATTCCTTGTTATTTCCTATAATAAAACACTGAAAAATATGCTAATGGTGACTGATATTTGCAAGAAAAAAAGTGTGTGTGTGTGTGAGAGATGTGGGGGGGGGAGAGAGAGAGAGAGAGAGAGAGAGAGAATATGTTTGTGTTTTAAGAGACGTATTTCTTTACATGAAGTAGAAGAGTTAAGCCTATTTTTCATGGGTAGGCTTTAATAACCCAGGATCTAGACGCTCCCTCATACTTCCTGAATGAATATAGAAAAGTGGATAAGTTTCCCATCTTGAAAACGAAGCATACAAAAAGATGGATTTGAGAATGTAGGAGTAGGGTGAAGGGAAAGAAAAGAGATCAGGGATCAAGACAGAGAGATTTCTGAGCACCAACTCAAGAATATCTTTACATGTCCTGAGGCAGCCTGATAGGATAATAGGTATTTTCATATCCTTTGGGCACTGATTGTAGTATTCATGGCTACTATACGCTTATATTTACTGGAAGACAATTCTCAGTGTTTCTTTCATGTTTCTGTAGGTCTTGCAACAGAGACACCAACTGCCTTTGATCCCAACTATCATTTCAAGGATGTTTTTGTAGTAAACAACCTTGAAGGACAGAGATTATGAGTCCTTCTTAAGCAAAGAGCAGATTTGAAATTTACTGTCCATTATAAACTTCTCAGGTTCTCTAAACAGGGGATTTTCCTCTTGTAATACAACTCACCACTTGTGCAAATGTGACCTGGCCATTTTCATGTTCCTTACGGGAACTGAAGTAGTGGAACCACTGCACACATGAGGGACTTGCTGCTTGCTTTGACATGATTTCCTTGTCTCTGATCCAGGAGCCTCAGGTCTTCTTCAAGCATCCATGAGTCTTCAAGCAGGCTAACTTATTACACTGTAAATGGGTAAAATCTCAGGTCTTCCACAGTCTTGGCAATATTGTTCCTTATATAATACAGTTTGGGGAAAGTTATAGGCTCCTTAAGATGCTTAAGGAAAGCTTTAAAAGAGGCTATAGGATTGGAAGATAAGCTATATTCCAAGAGGTAAGAGGAAAATTGGGCTGCTTTGAGCAGGAGTGCATCTCTTACCTAGTCTCACAAGAAAACTGAAAATTTCGATAAATAATAAAAATAGAAATATGTGTTTGGGAGAAGCAGAGATCCTAAACTATAGAAAAAGTAAAGGTGGTTGAAAGAAAACTTAGCATATTCTAATGGTAACAAGGAAAGTGGTAATTAACTTACAAATGGTAGCTTGCTGTTTACATTTCCATACATGATGTTTTATTTGAGTCTTAAAACAATCCTTGAGATAGTCTTCATTATTTTCTTAATTACACAGTTGAGAAAATTAAAGTTCAGAAGGGTTATATAACTTGCTAAAGGCCAAAACTGATATGTTAAGAAAATAAACAGTAGAGACAGACCTAAGTAAATTAAAAAACCCAAAACAAAATCAAGATTTTGCCATAGCTTCACAATCGCGTGTCACAAATTATTCTGTTTTGCCCAGTTTGCTCCTGTAAACATGTATTTATCTCCTATGTAGAAGAACAACATCCTTATATTTACCCTACTTTCTTTAGCTATGATCTTTCCTTTTTCTTTTTAAGGTTGCAATTCTATAAAAATAACATAATGTGAATTCTACGTACCTCTTCCATTCATCCCAATGTACCCACTACTCTTAAAAATAAATCTATGTTAAAATCCCTTCACATTCTAAATGTTGAAGACTGTATGCATCCTGGTAATTATCCTAATTTAGACCTCACCTTCGAAAAACACTTTAGATCTTTAGATTTTGGAACATCATTTTGTCACTTCTTATTTCCACCTTCCTTTCTGGTTACTATTTCCCAATTTGTTTTCATATATATCTCTTCTTCCCACTGCCTTATAAATACAATGTTCTCCAGTGTTCCCTCTCCTTTCTTCCTCAATCTGCTTTCACTGGGACATCTCATTTATGCCCATAATTTGATAACCATTGATAATTCAAAGAAACACCCACTTTACATCTCTAGCTCTAATTTCTTCCTTGAGCAGCAGACCTGTATGTCAAAGAACTTAATGTATACCTCAGTCTGATACCCTGTGAGAGCTAATGGTTCAGTTGTCCAAAATCAAAACACTCTACTTTGTCTCTAAATCTGTTTTTTCTTCCAGTTCTTTTTCTGAGTTGAATGAACTACACCGACTTAGTTCTCCAAGCTCTTTCTTCCTTAATCCTCATATCCAATTGGTGATCACATTTGGTTCACTTCTCTGCAGATATTCTTACATTTGCTTATCTTTCTGTGAACAATCCCTTAACCTTCATGTAATCCTGAATATTTAATAGTCTGTACTAGTAAATTATCTTCCAACCTAATTTTAGTCCCTTTTATCAAAGACATTATATATTTAATTCTTTCTGCAATTCAAGTTTTGTAATTTCACCATCTAAAAATTAATATCTTTAATGTCTCCCAGTGTTGACACATACTATTTACTAATGACATTCAGGGACCCACCTTTTTCTCTAGCCTCACCTTCGGCACTTAGACACATGCTCATGTGCACACATGTATGTTCATACAAAAATGTGTACATACACCAACACACATTTCAAGTCTCTTTCCTAATGTATAATAATCTTTCATGCCCTTGTCATATTCTGATAACTGCTTGGACTTTCTCTGCTTCTCTCACCTCTACGCAATGCTTTCAATTAAAATTTAAATCCCATTCCCCTTTAAACTTCCATTCACATGAAGCAGAGTTAAAAGCTTTTCAAGAGTCTTACACATAATGAACTCTCAAAGAATCCATTTGATTTCTTTATCATCATGTGCCACCATATTTGTCTCCCCGTATAGACTGTAAACTTTCTGATTAAAAGTATTTCACTATTCATTTCTATATTACTAAGGCCAAGCATAATAGTTAAAGGTACTAAATATTGCTAAATATTGCTTGCTTAATAAATGATGAAAGAGGAAAATAAAGTTCCTCTAGTCTGAATACTCAATTTTTACTGTTGTTGCTGTTATTTTTTATCTTTCTTATGTCCCTTCCTATAATAATATGATGCAACTAAGGAAATTTCTACTGAATAACAACATTAAACTACAACTGAGTTAAGGATGAAGTATATAATGAAGATATGTAAGCCTTAGTAATAATTTTTGTTATAATTTGTTACAATAATATTACTAATAAAAATAAGAATCATTATTTATGGATTAGGCATTATTATCCTCATTTCATATGTGAAGAAATGGAAACTTTAAAAAGAGAGTATAATGACTTCCCTAATGTTCCAAAGTAAACGATAGGTTCAATACTGGTCACAGAAGAAGTTTTCATTAAATATTTCAATTCTGACACTGGGAAGGTAGAAGGAATACACGCTTCTACTTCCTGGAATTTAAATGGGTCCTATGAATTGCTTAGGCAAAGAAAACATAAGCCTATATGAACAGAAAGAAGGTCTAAGAGCCAGCACCCAATTCACAAGCTTTTTCCTCTCTCTGCTTCTCTTTTTCCTTCTCTCGGCTACAGCAACTGCCAATTTCTAAAGTTGATGGCTGCTCCATCTGCCTAGGACTTAATTGAGGACAAAGTGAGATTAAACCACTTGCTGACTCAGATCAAAATGTAATATGAGCAGGAATAAACTTCTGTTTTGGTAAGTTTTTGTAAATTTTTCAACCATGGAATAATTTGGCTCAAATTGACCAATACTGCATAGAAGCCATAACTTCAATATAAAAATTTGTTTAACCACAAATCTAAATAAAACTGATCTTTTCAGCAAGTCAGAGAAAATGTAAAGAAACAGATGTTTAAAACTCATTAAAACTCCCATGTCTTCAAGATATAAAATAATGGGAATTTAGACACTTAAAGTTATCACTGTCTTTTTCTACTGCAAGATTTGGGCATTGAAAGATTTAAGATATATGGACAACAGAAAAGCAAGCCAACAGGAAATTCAGTTTCAAGCAATTCAACAAATAGGAAGAAGAGCCAGAGACAAGCAAAAGAGATTATGCAGCCAAGACACATTCCAGAAATACTATCTGGGTCAGAACCAGGAACTGCTGAGTTAATGAATGTGAATCAGAAGAAACAGGGTCAGAATCGAGAGAAACACATGATCTAAAATAGGCATGCAGATTCAAGTTTTAGACCAAGCATCAAAGCAAAGTCAAGACATTTTTTAGGTAAGTCAAGATATTTCAGATAGGTAGTATAACTGAGAGGGCCTAAGTTGAAAGAAAAAAAAAATAAAAAGGGTCCTCTGAAATTAAACTACCTCAGCCACCACCACCATGATTCTAATAACAAAATATTGAATTCAGAACACTTCTACAAATACTTTCACAGTTAATCATCAAGATCCTGTGAGGAAATGAAGGTATACATCATAGCACTAGAATTCAAGCCCAGTTTCATCTGACACCAAATTATGTGTTCTCAGACACTTTGCTAAATGGCCCTGTGTCATTTGTCCTTTTGTCTTGTACAAAGAGGGTAATTACCAATAAGTGACTTAGCCTCCCAAAATAGAGCCAATCTAACACAGGGCACAGGACAGAAGTAAAAGCTAATCTCAGCATGATAAACTGCAAAGAGGGCTAGCATGTGATCTAAATTTGCTTAACAATGAATTAAATACACACATGGGAGGAGGTCAAGTTTCTCTTCCTCCAGGCTCCTTATCCTATCTTGTATAAAACAAGCACAAAGCATATCTCAAAGACAAAAATAGATCCTCATGCTAGACAGGAGAGTTTTTTAAGGACAGGAGTAAGGCTCTTAAAATAGAAAAAGGACTTAACTATGTCTTTATTACAATTGTTTCATGATTTTATTTTCTTCTCCCCCAGCTATGTGTTAAGTTAAGGAAGAATGAGGGAGATTCCAGGGACAGAAGAAACGAATGCAGGTAGAATAGTAAAATCTATCCCTGTGGTAGGCAGAGTTTCATTGTGGTTCATATATAGCCCAGCTCAATAAACAGTGGGAGATCACAAATACATGCTTGGGCCAAAACCCTCATTAGCAGCTGTGCTTCTCTGCATTCTCCTGTATGCAAAACCCCTTTAGAAGATGGCCATATTTGATATAGATATTAGAATCTTAATTCTGGATTCTAGCTTTTCCTATTTTGGAAACATTACTGATAACCTATTTATTGACATTAATTTTCATAAAAGCATAAAAAGTCATCACCGCTTTGACCTTTATTATCACTTATCATGCCAAGGATCTGTGCCAGCTAATCTACCAGAAACATTTAATCTTCTGGGGAAAGAATTTACCTTCCTCCCAGGCTTAAATGAGGGTTAAATGAGGTAATATTTGTTTATGATTTACAGTAAAACACTAAAAACCTATTATTTACAATGATGATGATAACTGTCTCATTAAATTTGACATTGAACAACATTTTAAGGTAGGATTTTACTTTTTTCAGGTGAGAAAGCTGAGGTCCAAGTAGTTTACATAATATTCCCAAGGTCATATCACTAACAAGTAGAAGAAAGGACTGGGATTCAACACAAGCAAATATTAGTTTGCCTGCAAAGCTGATGTTCTTTCTACTAACTCAGGATGAACACCTTTTTCTGATGGAAGAAATTGTACCCTAGATCTAAACAATGGATACATTGGTCCTTAATCACCACATGAGACCCTGTCTCAAGATACAAGAGAAATTTTTCCAAATGACTAATGCTGTAGGTCAGTGGTAGAGTGCTTGCCTAGCATACAAAGTCCGTGGTTCAATTTCCAGTACCACAAAAATAAAATAAAATAAAAATAAATTGCAACTCTTTACATTGGCAGCTGTATGAAATTTATAAAAGTTTGGAAATGTTCCCAACATAATAACACAGTATTTTTCAAAATTTATATGCTATAAAGTATTATACTTTAAAAAGTATTATATAAAGTATTTACACTTTATATATGGCAAACAAAAAGCTAATCCAGAGTGACAATATGTGGGCAGATAAGAAATCACTTGAAAATTTCATGTAGGTTTTACATAGAAGACATTGCTCTCCATGAAGGGACTTGGAGTTTCTTAACACTTTGCTGTGCCCTCGGACCACAACAGGAAGCATTGGTAGACCAATAATGTGATAAGCTCAATTCTCTACACGGCAGGAGTGAGAGCTTTCTATCTTACAAAAACAGTTCAGATGACTTTATATAAAAAGTAGAGAAGAAAATTATACTTCCCTCCCACATATCAGTGGAAATGCTTCCCATGGAGTGACTCAGCCTGAAAGCCTAAACAGGAGCACGGGCCCAGCATGCTCTAGGCAGCCGCAGCAGGTCCACATTAGCTGCCTGCAGCATTTGTGGGGACAACACAGAACGAAGGCTGCCAATAGCGCCACAAGCTTCTACCTTGTGAGCAGAATCTAGTCTACAAAGAAGATACTTAGCCTTCATGCCCCAAAACAGGGCCCTTTTCTACTTGATCAACAATATTTTCAAACAGCCAAGAGAGCACACTCATTCCCTCTCTATTAATATAATAATTACCAGCAGTTATATCATTAACCATTGCCAGGTACTGAGTCCATTCAACTTAAAACCTACATGGGACATAGTTATTCATTCTTATTTCATTATTTATAGGTGCATAAAATAAGACACAGAGATGTTAAGTAACTTGCCCAAAACAGAAATCTAAAGTAGACTGGGACAAAGATTTCAGTACAAGCTGTCTAATGTGATAGTTCCTTACCAGGAATGCTGTGCCAACATTGCCCTCTTTATCCCCAATTAATTTTAAAATCAGCCTAGAAGTCAGAACAATCACAGTTACAGGGCAGTCGCGGTAGGAATCCAAAACCAGATAATAACTTGAAATGATTTTTATGGTATTTTCTAGGATCAACATTGAATTTTTTGGTTTTTCTAGGGTAGGAGTTCCACGTATTGATTCATCTTGCCCAAGGGTTCTACATCCCCACTCCATCCCCTACAAAGCATATAAGACACATTTAATATAAGCTTAGAATGTTGCAAATTTAGTTCTAAATCAATAACCTCTTAAAAATCTACTCATTTAATGTATATAAATAATTTATTATCGAAAGATACAAAACAAAATCAAGAAAGTAAATCAAATATACCACTTTTCTAATAGCATGCAGAGGAATGTCATTTTACCAATATTGCACTGTAACATGAAAAATTGGATCTTTAAATGTCCCTGATAAGCTTGTCACATGAACTCAACAACCTGGAAAGTTCACTACTTTCATGATCTTCAGATGATAAGTATGTTTCCAGTTAATTTTTGACAATGGCAATTTATTACATGCATGTATATTCTAATTGTGCTTCCTCATTATACTGGAAACTTCTTGGAAGAATAAATATAACACTTGGCTATTTGAAAAAATGCGAAGATCATGGAATCAAAACTACTTTTTATTCACAGTTAATCTGTAGTTTTTCTTCTTGTAAAAGCCATTTTAGTGAAGTCTTTTCATGGCACTCCATACTACCAGTTTACTGGATATTTATTCAACTTACTACATTGCAGTTTTTATACTTTTGATATTTTTATTGCCATTTAGTTTAGGCATTTCCATAAGCTAATTACTAATTCCAGCATTTTTATGGTATAGTGATGGTCCCAGCTTAAAATGGTTTGACATACAATTTTTTGACTATTTTTTTGTTTTGTCTTGTTTTTCTTTGTTTTGTGGTGCTGGGGATTAATCCCGGGGCCTTGGGCATGCTAGGCAAGCACTCTACCACTGAGCTACATCCCAGCTTTCTACTCTATGTGATGGTGCAAAAGTGATGCATGGTCAGCAGAAATCCTACCTCAAATTTTGAATTTGGATCTTTTCCTGGGCTGGCAATATGTGGTATAATTCTTTCTGGCAATACTGGACAGTAGCAGTGTGCTGTACTTCCCAATCAGCCACACAATCATGAAGATAAACAACTGATTCACTTCACAGTGCGCTGTGTTGCTAAGATATGATATTCTACAGATTAGAGGTGCTAAATGCATTTTAGAGTTACTATATTGTCAACTAACAATGGTTAATTGGGATTTAATCACACTGAAGTCAAAATGTGTCCCCTATTCCTTAGCTCATAAAATATATGTAGAAGCTTATATTTAATGCTTTAGAAGAAATGTCTCTCTGCTAATTCAAATCAAATTTCTATATCTGAGCAAGGGTAATTATAAATGATAGTTCAGCTATCATAGCAATAATTTATCTTTTTCATATTAATGATTTTATAGACAGCTTTCCTGTAAGTACCAAAACACTAGAGAATATATATATATATATATATATATATATATATATATATATGATAAAGCCAAGTGCAACATAACTAAAAATAAACTCAAGATTTTCTTTAAGGATTCTATCACCTTAGTCCTCCATCCTCCAAGTCAAATCCAGTCAAATATATATTATATGTGTGTGTATGTGTGTGTGTGTATGTGTGTATTTCTCTCTGTATCAATTCTCATGTTTTATTATTTTCCAAGCTCTTCTCTGCTAGTTTTAAGTTTTAATGTTCCAATATATGAGTCATCACTTTTCTAATTATCTTTCATAATCTATATTATATAATCTACTCAATAGCTGGCTAACAGGCCTGACTCTAGTTTCTTTCCATTATTAATACTAAAGTTTGGGTCTGAAATATTCCTCAAAAGTTAAAGACTCAGTCACCAGCTAGACACTCTTGGGAGGTGGTAGAAACTGTAAGAAGTAGAGATTAGTGAGAGATAGATCTTCCTGTCATGGGGGCAGGGGAGGCATGCTCATGAAGGGTCAATGTGACCCTAGTCCCTTCCTCTCTCTTTTTCAATTCCCAACCATGAGGTGAATGGCTTTGCTCTGCCATATACTTCCTGCCGTGGACTGAAACCTCTTAAACTGTGAGCAAAATAAACCATTTCTCTTTATAAGTTGATTATCTCAGGTATTTGTTAGAGTAACAGAAAATTGAATAATATAACCATAAGATATTTTTTCAGGCATAAACTTCTTGAACATTCTTCATGTTACTCTGCTCTTTATAACCCTACAATGACTCTTCACAGCCCGACTCTAGTTAAGCATTAAGTATTTAAATTCATTTTTATAGCTTAACTTGACTTAGTTCCTTAATTTGTGATGTAGCTAAATGTGACTTGCCTCCCTCCCACAAATATATGCTAAATTTTCCTTTTATCCCTATCATTTTCTTTATCATTTACCTTAAACCTATTTTTCAAGATACTTTTAAAATCTTACTTTCTCCATGAAGACTTCCCTATCCTTTCTAATCTCTAATTGAATATTAAAGACCCACAGAACCTTACATTTAGCTTGTAGCACTTAAAATATTCTACCCAAATATAGTACTATTTATCCACTAGTTTCTAGCCTTCATCATACTGTCAGCTCCTTGAGGGAAGAGTTCATACCTGTTCATATTTGAATCATCTGCAACACCACGAAGGATACCCTCACTAAAGAAGATACTCAGAAATGTTTATTTAATGATTGGATATACCATCGTGGTAAAGAGCATATGAAAATTGTAAATCACAGGTAGATCTTTCTTTTTTTGGTTAACTTAAGAAGTATACACTGTGAGAATACAGGCAAAAAATAAGAATTTAGCCATTCTGGGCTAATTTTACTTCTATGATAACTGGAAGAATTGTCCTTTCAGTGACTATAAACAATTTTGAGGATAAGGACTAAAGTTTGATGTCAAAAATTCCTGACTGCTCCCAACATGATGGTAATTATATTTTTATGATTTTTGACTAAGAAAGTACATATGTCATTATGGATTTGGAACTTCCTTGAAAATACACCAGCAGCATTCTCTTATTTTCATTCAGTGTCCCTCATTTCTCCTGTTAAAAAAGTTCTAGAATACTTTTGAAACTGACCCTTTCAGAATGTGGAGTACTTACCTGTATTCCCGAATCATAATATGTACCCTACAAATGTGCTGGTATTCTCTACTTGCATCACATTTATTTCTTCATATTCTAAATGCCCCTTCTATGTTTAACCTTTTTCTCTTCTTTACCTTCATATTACTCTATTCATTCCTAATGCTCAGCTCCTACACTACACCATCACCCTGCATATGTATAGACAGATGCTTCAATTTTTGCCTCTTTCACTATTATGTGCTATTGGTTCTTTTTGTCTCTTCCATTATCTTGCATTATATTCTGTCAATCACCATGTTATCCCTCTACTCTCACCATTATGAGATATGAGATTTTCTCTACTTATCATCTTCCAAGCCTTTTATACCTCCTATTTATTTTTTGCTCCCTTTCTCTAATACCTTGACCCAACTGTTGTTCATATTCATAGCCCAAACTGGCTTTATGAAAAAGTCGTACTCCTGAAAATCTGTAGTAAAAGCAAATTTCTTGCCAATAAAATCTTACTGTCAATGCATTAAAAAACTTCTTTCAGAATAGCCTACTATGCAGTGAATTGTCATACCCTATCATTTTTACCAATGGACACACTAAACACATTGACTTAAGATACTGACACCTCTTTTTGTATAACCTCTCATTTTATTCTACAATGTGTCTATGACTTTCTACTCCCAGTACTTTTTAAAAGGATAGGCTAAAAAACAGAAAAAAAAATCACTTTCCCCTTTCCCTTTACACTACACTTGCTCTTAGCCAAAAGGCTGAGGAGCTATCCCTTCATCTTATTACTTATTAGTCAGCTATACTGACTCCAGAACAGTATCGCTTTTGCTCCTCATCACTGTCTTTGTGCTCTGCTTGCCCTCCTGCTTCTCTGTTACAGTATTACTATATGCTCCATTTTGCTCCTCTGACTTTGCTTTGCTTCTGCTACAGGCAAAATATTTTCCAAGCTTATTTTTGCATCTTATGTTCTGGTTTCTTTTCTTCTAGATTTGATGTTTGATTTAATTTACCTTTTCCTTTTTCTCATGCCAAAAAGGGAGTCTTAAGTCAACCTACTTGTGAACACAAAAGACTCACCTGCACCTGTCACCATGATCAACAGGATTTATGGTCTGTTCTTGTAAATGATGTTTAACAAAAATGCCAAATAAAGTCACATTATCAATATGGATACTTACACTCAGCGTATTTCTGAAGTTGGGAAAATTCTGAGGGGCTGAGGTGGGCCCATTTTTCCTGATTTGTCATGGTGGAGATGAGTTCTCTTACATACCAGGTGAGGGATTCTTTATTCAGATGTTGGGCAGAACTCTATGCTTCAAAGTTTCCACATGGTATGATTCATGATAAAATACTTCAAGCTTTCAAAATATGGAATTTGGCCACATGAAACTTCTGTGGTTTCAATAATGTGCTAAAGAACTGAGAAAAGAAAAACATAAAAGATTAGCATTATTGCACAAAGGAAAAATCATTGACAAGTTATATAATGTTAAGGACTACCAACTCCTAAATCATGTATTTCATCATAAAATAAAACTTACTTTATTTTGTATAATACTCTTTAATTGCTTATTCATTCTTTAATGACATTTCATATATATTTCCTAATACAAAATCATATAGTAAATACAATTAAGAGAGTAAAAAATGTAAAGGAGTCTAAATAAGTATTATATTCCCCTGCATTACAATTTGCTAATTTACTGGATTTCCAATAATTGGTTGGGTTGATGCTCAGTAGTTGACACATATTTTCCACTATGCAAGTCAATTTGGGGGTCTGAAATTTTTTTCTAGCAATCAAATAAAGAGAATAACTTTGATTTTATAATTTTTAAAAAGTTCAACACATGCCGGGCGTGGTGGTGCACACTTGTAATCCCAGTACTTGGGAGACTAAGACTGGAGGATCCAGGTTCACAGCCAGCCTCAGCTACTTAATGAGGCCCTCCGCAACTTAGTGAGACCCTGTTTCAAAATGAAGAATAAAAAATAGGGCTGGGGGTGTAGCTCAGAGGTACAATGCCCTGGGTTCCATCCCCAGTTCCACAAAAAAAAAAGTTCAACACATTTGCCAAATATCTGAAAGACTTGTTTAATGAGAGATGATTCTAGTGTGAGTCACACTTTATAATAAATACCTAGGTTGTCATGGATTTAGATTCACTAGCAACTCTGTAAAGGCAAACAAAGCAAAAAACCATCTGGTTTCAACTTTTTATCAGAGACTATAATCAATTGTGCAGTAATCAATCAGAATGGCACTACTATCTTTATAGAAAATGATATATTTAGAAAGAATTACTTACTTTTCAAAATTGTATCATTGGAAGATTTATTTATACAGTATCTATCATTTGCTAAAGTTCCAGTACTTAACTAGACATGGCTCATTTGGTTTTGGGGTCTTGCCTTTCCTCAGCATCTCTACTGTTCTCCCTGTCATCCCCAGGACATCACCATCACAACCTCATCACTCCTGTCTTGAACAAAATTAATTAATTAAAAACTTGGTTTTTGTCTTTTTCTTCGGGATTGCTGAACTTAGCTTGATAATGTGGTAATTTGCCATTTAATGAAAAAAAAAGATCCTGATGTGCTAACAGAGGACAAATTAAATTGCAAAGCACACTAGGGGAAAGGGACATGCAATGGACGTTCTGTGTGTCTTCCAACCAGTTTCTTCCTGCTTATCTCGTCCTTCACACTGATTTTATCCTAACTCTTTGCTCCTCTCCAGTTGCATGCAGTTTTGGTATAAAACGATGTGTTCTGTCCTCCCCTATCCAAAGAGAGACAGATGATTCAGTCACATTTGTCACATTACAAGCTGTCTCCTGGGGCTCTAAGTGTTGAGTGGAGAGTGATTCAAGGATAGGGTAAAAACAGCTTTACCTAATCATTACAGAAATAATTGGATACCTTTCCCTGTGTGGGCCTGAATCTCTGGCTATCTTGTCACATCAAGAAGTTAGAGGTACTCTTTTAATAAAGGACTAAATGTAAACATCTGCCAAGATATCACCCTGTACTCCATACATATGTACAATTATTGTATACTAATTACAAATTTTAGCAAATATTTTATAGATTAAGTGGGCTTAAATTAGTTCATGTTTCTCTTTTTTTTTTTTTTTTTTGGTTACTGGGTATTGAACCCCGGGGCATTCTACCTGTTAGCTACACCCCCAGCCATATTTTATTTTTTTATTTTTAAACAGTGTCTCACTAAGTTGCTGAGGGCCTCTATAAGTTGCTGAGGCTAACCTCAAACATGTGATCCTCCTGTCTCAGCCTCCCAAGTACTATGATTACAGGGGTGCACCACCATGCCCAGCAATATGTCAGTTTTATTGAGTGCTTACAGTATTCATGGCACTCTCTCAATACCACTGTGAAGCTTCACAAAATGAGTATTCAAAGAAGATATTAATAGTTTCTCATTTTAAGAAGTAAAAAAACTGACCCTGGGTGATTGAAATCTGGTAGGTGTGGCAGAAACTACAAAAATCTATTCAATATTCACTCTCCCTTGCTTTCTTGGTAGCAAAACCTCATTTTATTGAGTGAATATGTATTCATCCAAACAACGATGTCTCTAGATTTCCTGCATGAAGAAGTGATTGATTAAGAGGCAAATAGATGGTGGTTGAGACATAAAAGAGAGTTCTATTAGAATAAACAGCTAGGAAGTGCCCTTTTAACCATTTTTATCTCTTCTTCCAGCTTCCTACTAAAATGATGACATGTTAGCTGTGAACCCAGCGGTTTCTTTTACTATTTAGATACATGGAAGCCATGTGCTAAGCATAGTAGAGCCCAATAAACTAGACCAAGGTAGGCAAATGACTGACGGCAGAACAGATTTGGGCTACTTCTTGCTTTTGTAAATAAAGTTTTATTGGAGCAGAGGCAAACTCACTAGAGAACACAGCAAGAGAAACCAGTTTTTTTGAAGGTTTTTCAATACTGAGTAATGAAATTAGAAATTTTGGTGTCACCCTGAAAGCAGTGAAGAACAATGAAAAGACTACCCAAAAGGCCAGAAACCTGATCATTTTTGGATTTTGAGGGAAAAGAATCTCAATATCTTCACTGAGTTCCTTTCTTTCTCTAGTATTGTTACAAGAGTTTCTTAGCTGACCCCTTGAGCTCTTTCCTTGCCTTAACATGGATGGTTACTAACCCCTGTTTGTTGTCCTTGAAGGGTCATGAACTAAAGTGACTCCTGAGGCCTGTCTGACAAATTAACAAGTTAATTAATAGCTATAATAGTAATAATTAATTAATCCCATCAGTGCTCATAACACTTGTGTTGCCACGAAGGAGGAAACAAATATTAAATAATATAAGTTAAATATTTGATGGTAAATGTTATATTCAAACAAATAAAAGAATGATAGAGAGATGGTGTGTATGAATGTGTGACCTGAAATTGAACGACCAGGTGAGGCCTTGCTAAGTAGGCAGTATTCTTGTAAAGATCTAAGGATCTCAGGTCACCAATTATTTTAAATTTGAATTTCTTATAATTAATTAGCTAGAGTGCAGGTGGAGAATCATTTCCTAATCACATCTTTTAACTAGTTGAACCAATGTATCCCAAGTCTGTGATTAGAGAAATGCTGCCTGTATAACGTCAGATTCAGAGGCACTGCTATGCTTCATGCTCAGAAGGTGACAAAAATGATGGCAGCATTTTCTTATAGACTCTGCCTCTTCACACATGGGTAGAAAGAATGTGACACTATTCAATTGGGAATCCCTACGGTGCATTCACAGATTTCCTGTTCCCCTGCAGACAGCTTTCTTTAGGCACATAAAATGAGTGCCAGGAGGGATCCACTTTACTGGCTTTTGGAGAGCAGTTTAATTCTGGCTTTCTCATCCAGTCAACAGATGTGCCACTTTGCTTAGTTGGTGGCAGGAAATCATTATGTTGTAGGAGTTGAAGAAGGTTCTTTGGCTCATTGTACCTGGGCTAAGGCACATTGTCCATAATTAAGGAAAGAATCAATCTCCTCATGAAGAAGCATTAGGCAATATCTAGATAACTGAGTCTGATCGGTTGGATGTGTTATTCTTAGTCACATTAAATGTTGATATTTAAATATTATTACAAGTCAACATGTCAGAACTCTAATCATTGAATAAGAGTTGGTAAACATTCAGGTGCACTGAAGAACATACAAGTAGAAATTTAAGGTGCTATGATGGCTGAAAATATTGATTGGGTCTCAAGAATCCTAAACCTCAAATTATAAGTCATGGAAAAAAGTCCTGGGGGATGAAAAAATATGCAGGGTCAAATAATAACAAAAGAATTGCTAAATAAAAGTAGGATTGAGTTAAATAGAGTATTAATTCTGTAATTTTGTTTATAATTATTTATTCATCTGACCATGAAAAGAAGTCTAAATTTGAGACCCAACAGCATGCTAGGCACTAGAGCAGATTCTGGGGATGTAGCGATACATTAAATAGATATGGTATCTGAACTTGGAGATCTTGTTTAGGGTAAAAGATCTACATTAAATAAACTAACTACACAAATAAATAATTATAAATTGTGATAATTTATATGAAGAAAAAGCAACATAATTCTATAATAGAGTACAATAGGATGTCTGATTTAGTCTGGGATATTCAAAGAGGAAGCTATAGAGGAAGGTTTAATTAAACTAAAAGATAAAAGTGGATTAACAATTATACACTCAAGTAAGGCCAAAATAATTCTGAGAAGCCTAGAAGTGAGGAAAACACTAGAAATATTAGAAGCTCTCTAAAGAAAGCAACTGTGATTGAACCCTGGTGAGAAAGAAGCAGTGGGGCACAAGGAAGGCTAAAAAACAATTGAGAGATAGATCATGGAGATTCTTAGATGTCAAATGAAGGATAGTACAACATGTTATAAGCAAATTACGAAGCTATTGAAGTGTTTTGTATAGAAGATGAACTTTCTCGATGTATATTTTAAGAAGTCCATTCTGATCAATGGTTAGGAAGGGGACAAAAACCGAAGTAGGAAGAGTGTGTAGGAGGCCGGTTCAGTACTGGGTAAGAGCCCCTGGCTTTAGATAGAGAAGTGGCAGGAAAGATGAAGGTAAACAACTAAAGTCAAGATTATATTTTGATACAAAAAATTTTTCTTTTTAGTACTAGGAATTAAATCAAGGGACAGTCTACCTCTGAGCTATGCCCCCAGCACTTTTTATTTATTTATTTTTATTTTGAAACAGTGTCTCACTAAGTTGCTGAGGGTCTCACTAAGTTGCTAAGCTGAACCTTTGATCCTCCTGTCTCAGCCTCCCAAGTACTGGGATTACAGGTGTGTGCCACCATGTCCTGCTTGAAACAAGATTTGATAACAAATATATTATGTTATGTGCAGCATGAAGGGATCAAGAATGGCTCCTATATTTTTGGCTAAAGCACAGGGAACAAAAAGGTAAAATTCAAAGAATACTCAAATGCTGATATACTACCAGGTTTCACATGAACAGAAAATTTCAATATCTTATTTTGGCCTTTGTAAAATTTGAGATGAGTATCAGAATGAGAGAAATTTAGAACTAAGAAAAGTAATATGCGGCATGATATTATAAATTATCCTGTGTAGATGATATTTGAAGAAATGAGATGCTAAGCCGGCCCAATGTGGTTCCATGAAGCCGTGACTGTAACACTAAGCTCTGCCATAAAGACAGAATTTGCCATTTGGCTGCAAAGATATAGTCAACTGACAGCTTCTACTTCTTCTTTCTGCCTCCAGAAGCCAACTTAGCTCTTGACCCAAGGTCACACTTTTCAGACAGGGATCAATGGCAAAAGATGATGGTTCTTGTGGTTTCTGTCCAACGGTGACTCCTTACTGGTCCATATTTGTTTCATCAATCACCATTGGGCTGGCTGAGAATTTATCTCATCTGTATTGTAGTCTCACATTCCTGTGCCTCACATTGACCAAATCTAAACATATACCAGAGAGCAAAGACCACTGTTGGTGCAGTTTCGCCAATTTAAAAGCAAAAACAAATAAGCAAACAGAAAGCAGCCTTATAAGGCACATAGCAAGATGAGAAAAGGGCAAAGGATGCACATCTATCCAGCACAGCTGAGGCAAGAGTGTAGTGGGAGAAAGATGGTCAAGTACAAACCTCTAAGGAGTTCTTGTATTTAGAGTTTGGAGGTAGAAAAAACACCTCCCTCATCCCACTTTACCTCACCCCATCCCAAACAAACAACTAGAACAATATGGTATCAAAGAAGACAACAGAAAAAAAGAAAACAGTCCTTCAAGGAGAAGATAGAAGGCACTTTTCTAAAGTTGCCAAGCAATTAAACAAGAGGAGGACTGAAGGACCCAGTGACAACACGGTAGTCACTGGTGTGTTGCTGTCGCAACTTGTTTGGAACTGGGCAGGTGAGACTGAAGCGTTGCATGAGTGGAGCTGAGCGTAGAAATGAAGGTGGTGAATGTCATCAACTCTTTAAGAACAGTGACTGTCAGAAGTGCAGAGACAGAAGTGGTTAGCCAGAGGAGCTGGGTACTGTGGCACATGCCTAAAATCCTCATACTCAGGCGACTTGAGGCAAGAAGATCCCAGGTTCAAAGCCAGCCTCAGCAACTTAGAGAGACCCTATTTCAAAATTAAAAATAAAAAGTGTTGGGGGTATAGCTCAAAGGTAGAATACCCCTGTGTTCAATCCCCAATACCAAAAATAATAATAATCATAACAACAAAAATTTAAATAATCAGAGGAGAATGTGAAATCTGTTAATCTCTCTCTCTCTCTCTCTCTCTCTGTAGATATCACTGGAACAAATTTTAAAATTGTTTGAAGGGTTTATTAGGGAGAATGGTTCAAACTTCAGAAGAGAGAAAAGCTGATCTGCATAAAGTCCTTAAAAAAGCAAAAGGAGATAAGTTCCAGAAAATACCTGATGGCCAAAATTAATCTTAAGGATGGATACAGGATACAGATACAAATAGTTTCATAGGTTCATAGGTTTAGTGCTTCAAAAATGAAAAATTTCCAGTTGATTACTTTGTTTTCTCAACAATGTATAAATCTCAGTTATTGGATGAGAATTGAGTTGGGAAATGAAGGGAAAAGAGGAAAGTTAATAGGGAGAATATATGAAAAAAAACTATTTAAATATGTGGAAAGATAATTTCAGTGAAGGCATGAGGAAAACACGGCAGACAGAGCTCAAAGCCAATTGGCTCTCAGTATTGATTCATTTAAAAATATAACAACCAGTCTGTTTTTAAATTATTAGTTTACAGACTAAGACATCTGAAGAACAAATAATCATATTCTTACCAATTTGAATCAGATAAACCTGCATCCCCATTCAAAATTTGAACCATGTTTTTTCTCTGTGTAAAGTGAATCACTTAACTTACCTAAGCATCAGTTTCCTTTCTCATCAAAAGTGGATAACAGCCACCCACCTCACAGAGGCATTAACACTTAATAAAATTATATATGTACAATATATAATAAATAAAAGATTCTCAGTAAATGTTATTTTCTTTTGTTTTTATAAATAAGGATTTAAGATGTGTTTGCAGCATTGAATTTAAACATTTATAGTATGCATCCTGGGGGAAAAGACTGAAAATCTACAAACCTTTCAAAAGATGATATGGGTGGGTTAATGTAAGATTCATAATTGTGTTATTTTGGGACTCTGCTGGCACATAAAAAATCCAAAACAAAAAATTCAAAGGAAGTTTTTGGTGATGCAAAAAAGAGAAATATAGCAAGCTTTGTATTATGTACATTTTGAAGTCAGGGATTTTTTAACTTGGGTTATTATTTTACTTTATTCTGTTTAAGAAACAAAGTGAATTTTCAATTTTTTTTCTTTTCACATATAACTTTAAAAATGCCTTTTAGAATAGAAACTGGCAGGCTAGGTGAAAATGAGGATCATATCCAGGAATAGAATCTTTCTCAACATAAAATCCTGAATGTAAAGTGGTCAAGCAGATACTCTTTTCCAAGAATTATGACAATAATATCTTTTTTTTCACATGGTCTTATAGCACCCTGCTATCTCTCTTTAAAAGATCATATCACATGATGTACATACACAAACCTATAAGACTCAGTCACTATCCGGAGCATGAAAGGGAGGGAAGGGGGAGGGAATAGGGTGGGATTGGAGGGAGGGCTAAATGTGCAATGTGTGCATGTATTGATGTTCATACCCTGACATAAATCAAAATGTATAATTACAATGCACCAATAAATGAAAAAAAAAAGATCATATCTGTGTCTCCTTCCCTTGAACTTTTAACATTGTGACAGAGGAAGTGATGCTATATGGCTTCTGAGTCTAGATCATAAAAATGTCACATATGCAGCTCAGTCTCCTTCTTTGGATACTTGTTACTGAAAGTTAACCACCATATCCTAAGAAAATCCAAACAAGCTCATGTGGAGTTTGCATGAAGAAGCCATGTGCAGGTGTATCAGGCAACAGTCTGGCTTATGTCCCAGTTGACAGCCAGCATCAACCTCCAAATATGCACAAGAGAGACGTATGAGGAAAAGGATGTCTTCATATGATTGTAGCCCAAGCCATCAAGTAGTCGTATTCTCCAAGTTTGGTATCTTCCCACCTAAGGTAAGGCACCAGAAAATGTGAAATAGAAACAAGCCAGCCTGTTGCACCCATTCTAAATTTCTGATCCACCAAATCCATGAGTGCAACAAAAGGGTTGTTTATAACACTAAGCACTGGTGGTTTGTTATGCAATAGTGACTAGGGCAATTTAGATTAGTGTTTGACATGCAGAAAGCAATTAAAATGTTACTATTACCATTATTATTGTCATATTATTTAACCTGGATTTTCTTCTAACTTGGGGCTTTATGGGCATGGATTGCTGGAAAAGTGGCGTCAGAAAATTAAAAAAAATAGGAATCTAGCACAACACATTTTAAGGCAGAGATTCTAAACACAAAAAAAGAAAAGGTCCGTTTTGGGTTTTTTTCTTTGTTTTTTTTTTTTTTTTGCAGTACCGGGGATTGAACCCAGGGGCGTTCTACCTCCGAGCTCCACCCCTAGCCCTATTTTTTATTCTTTATTTTGAAACAGGGTCTCACTAAGTTGCAGAGGGCCTCACTTAGTAGCTGAGGCTGGCCATTAACCTGCGATCTTCCTGTTTCAGCCTCCCAAGTACTGGGATTACAAGTGTGCGCCACCACGCCCGGCGAAAAGGTCCACTTTGGAAGCCATTTGTTGTTGTTGCTGTTATTATTTTGTCAGGGAACAGAGCCTGTTTATGTCTATGAGAAAGATTTTCCAAACACAAATGTGATCCCATTTATTGATTCTCTATGAAGGATGATATGACTACCAATCTTCTCACACATACTTGGAGGGAGGAGAGGGGAGCAGGGTGGAATGCGGAGGGAGACACACCAAGTGATGCCTGCATGATTGTGTCACTGTGAACCTCATTACAATGTACAATTACAGTGCACCAATAAAAGTATAAAGGGCAAATGTAAGCCCATATGAAGAGGAGAAAATGAAAAATGATAAAGGATGGCTATTTCCTTTTATCCTCAGCATGGAATAATGATTCAGGAAGAATGCAATAGAATGGTTTTCTCAATTTGCCTGATCTGGGGCTTTATCAACAAAAACAGATGTTTCCTAAAATACTGATTATCACAAGTTGATAAATTTATCTATATAATGTTCTGTGGGCAGCTTAGGAAAGCAGAAACTCACTAAAAATGATTCCCCAATGCATTGACTCCTTTCCCGAGGAAGCTCTAACATAATGCATATTTAGACTTTTATTGAATTAAGAATGCATGTGCCTACCAATTATACAATTTTCTTCTATTAATTAAAAAATAATAACTTCGGTCTCAGGCACTTCCTGAAAATTGATGACTTCTGGCAAGGAACTAATGTCTTTAAAACCTTTAATCCTTAGAAAATAATCTACTTTCGTGCTGTTATTCAACTTCAGGATAGAGCATGCAACTGCCTAAGGAAAATCACCATGAAAGCATACTGGGGACTTTTTTTTACAAAATGATATTTGATGTCTGCTATGAGAAATAAGTTATGCTTGCAGCAATTCCACAATATAAAAACAGAGAGCTCTGTTCAATTTGCACACAGAGACATAGATGTCAACATAGAAAAGCATTCTAAAAACCACTTTCTTAACTTTCCACATACATCCTGGTTTACCATGAGAAACATTTACAATGTCATTTTCTCCTTTGGTTTTCTCAATTGTTGCTAGCATTGAAACATAAAGTGCTGCCTCCTTTCCCTGCTTGATAAAATATTAATTTTTTGTTAATTACCCAAGGGTATACATCTAGAAAGTTTCTAACCATAAACCAAAATGTATTTCAGAAGTGAGTTTCAGAAACCTGGAATAGAATTATTTTTCTCTGAATTTTGTCTAAAAATGGAGAGTAGTATAAATTTCACATGATACTCTAAAAGCAAAATATACTTTTTCTCCACCCCTCTGGTTATTGGATAACTCCATACCTTTGCCACACCTTGCCTCACTCATTAGTAAGAATCCCCCTTTATCAAATTATCTGCACTGTCCTCAAGGTACTCTTTCTAAAATTCCCTCTGTATATATGACACATCTGACATCCTTTAATGGTTCTTTACTACTTATAGGACAATGTCCAATTTGCAAAGTTAGACACATATAATTCAACCATATACTCTAACCTGGTTAATTAAGCCAATGGCATTTCAGTAAGGCATCTTTGGAGCTGAATCTGTCCTAAAACTGTCACTTTGATATTTAAATTCTTTCTACTCAGTTCTTATCTTGGATAAAATAGTAATACAAATGATCTCAGGAGGACTAAATCTGTTATGTAATATATCTAGCCTGCAACATACTCCATGCCTATTAGTATAAATGAAAGAAGGATTATTTTTATTTGTTATGCTTTTATTCCTAATCGGTAGGCGTTTATCTCCAGAATTGCAAAGCAAGCAGTTTATTACTGAAATTGGTCTACTCTGTTAATGACCTACAGAAAAAAAATTCAAGTTCTTATAAGCAAGGAAAGATAAAATAATATCAATTTCTGAGCCGGAATAATTGCAAGATAGGGTACAGTGCATTCTGGAGACCCTGAGGGACACCCCTCTTTTAAAAGAACAGCAGTCTGACAAATGGAACCCTATTACAAAGGTTCTGATGTGGGTTTGTTTCTAAAGAAGGATACTGAAAATAAATTACTTTTTAAGAAGAACTCAAGGGTGTGATGTGAGGTTATAATATTTTAAATCAGGTCTATCTCAGAAAAGTGTGGTGAGCTGCAGCTGCTTATAGATCAGTGTAGAAATAGCGCACCTTGGCCTTGCCTGGTTAGAATAGCCTAAATTTAGCAGCACTTGCAAGTCCAGGGAGATCCCAAATCACCCTGTGCAATGTGCTTCCAGCTAACAGAGGCCTCCATCAAGGCTCTCTCACAAATGTATATCACTTCTACTTAGGCATATAGTATTCATCTTCAGGCATTTGTTATAAACATATGACCAAGACATACCAGGAAAGAATAAAGAACTGAAATTTTGATTATGTATGTCTGTGATTCTATTAAACAACAGACATAGCTGACCCCCAACACAAACAAGCAACTAACCACACATGAATGCACACAAGCATGTGCACACGTGTGCACACATAGATCTACACAAGTACACATGTACCATGTACATATGAACTCTTTTGTCACAGAGACTCATTCAGCATTTTGCCTTCCTTGTTATACGTGATTAAACTCTTAAGTCTCGTGTATTGCTTGATTTGACAGAAGATTCTTTGGTTCACAATATTTTTGGAAAGCTCAGATTCTTTCCATATGAAATTTTAGTCCCTACATCTTAACATCCTATTTGATGTTCACTAGACATGACTTCTGTTATAAGTTCCTTTCCATGGCTGTGAAATGTGGCTCATAAGAATCTTTAAATTTTTATCCTGAGGAATAATATACAAATAGTAGATACAAATTTTTAATGTGAAATATATAGAAAAAATATATAAAAATATTATTATTGTTAGAGTGATACTAATAGTATTTAGTCTCAATATACTAATTTATATGATACAAATGAATACCAATTATTAACAAAGTCCTAAATCTATGAGTTCACTTAAATCACTGAAGCATATATTTTTTATCACATATATTGACAGATACTATCAGATATAAAATGTTCCGATAGTATTCCAAATACTTTTTATAAAGGAAATCAGAAGTAAACCAATTTTAACTTATGAACTTGTCCTTATTAGACTTCTGAGGATTATATTTAAGGGTTGAATAATTCTGGATTAAAATTTGAAAACTCTCAGTGGAATAAAATGCACAAAATCCTAAACTATTCTCCATTAGATTCTTATTGAAAAAAATATATAAACACATATAGTTACAATTGATCTTTTTCCAACTGGTAAGTACACATTTTTTTCCATTCTCACACAAACTCACAAGTTTTTATGGTTTGGATCTTAAATGTCCCTCAAAGGCCCATAAGTAAAAGGCTGGGTTGTCAGCCTGTGGTGCCACTGAAAGGTGGTAGGAGTTAGAAGGTGGGGCCTGGTGGAACAAGTTGGGTCACTCGCCCGTTTCCTTCAAGGGGAGGTTGGATCCCAGGCCCTTCCTTTCTTTTTGCTTCCAGCCACCATGAAATAAACATACCTCTTTTGCTACAAGTTCCTGCCATGATGTACTTTGCCACCATGGGCCCAAAGTGATGAGACCAAGTGACCATGGATGAAACCTAGGAAACTTTAAACCAAAATAAACATTTCCTCCTTTTTAAGTTGTTTATCTCAGGTATTTTCACACAATAGAAGCTGACACACACCTTTTAAATTCAAGGTATTATATTACCGTTTATTAGTTCTATACTTTATTCTTTTATGGTATAGGTTATATATATATATATATATATATATATATATGTATATATACAGTATGGACACTGTATAGTACAATTTTATATGTTGCAAAACTTTATATAATTTATATCACCCTGCCTATTTTTTTAGCAACTTGCATTTTTTAACTCAAGTTTTTAAAATGTATCTATTATATGGATATTTATAGGTAGCTCTGGATAAATGATCATTACTGCTATAGAGTAAAAGTATTAATTACATAAATGTACCCACTTTATTATTCTAGTCTTCTGTTCATGAAAATTTAGGTTTTATCACTAATTTCTCATGTTAAAAACCAATAATACAATAAGCAGACCACATATATCTCTTGAGCACATATTAATGCATGTTATTGCTAGATTCAGGGTATTCTTTTTTTTAATTGGTGTGTTGTAATTAGATATCATAATAAGGTTTAGAATGATAGAAATATCACTCGTTATATTAATGTGTTATAAATATCACAATAGCACATGTTGTGTGTTTCCCTCCAGGTCCCACCCTGCTCTACACATAATATTAAAATTGGTATTGATAGTTTCATATATGAGCATAGGATTATTTAAAATTTTTCCTTCATCAAATCTCCTATTTCATCTTCCCACCTCCTCACTACAGTCTACTCAATTCCTCATCAAAATTGACTTACCTTAGCCAGCTTCTTAAAGTTTTGCCTGTAAATGTAAAAGACCCACTCTAGGGTGAACCACCAAAGTTGCCTTCCTGTAGTCCCTTCCCCTTGAATGTGAGTAGAAACTGTGGCATGTTTCCAACCAATAGAACATGGGAACAGGGATGGGTCATCATTCCCGTGATCAGATTACATTATATGGCAGAGTTAATGGGATTTTGAGACAGTTGATTTTAAATTTATCAAAAAGGAGATTATCCTGAGTAGACTCAATCTGGTCAAGTGAGGCTTTCATTTTTATTTCTTTTTTCTGCTTTTTTTGTGCACTATTCAGGATTCAACCCAGGAACATTCTACCTCTGAGCTACATCCCCAGCCTTTTTTGACTTTCAGGGTTTTTTGGTGTTTTTTTTTTTTTTTTTTTTTTTTTTTTTTTTTTTTTTTTTTTTTTTTTTTTTTTTTTTTTTACTTTGAAACAGGTTCTCACTAAATTACCACGTACTGGCCTGGAACTTAAGATCCTCCTGTGTGTACCATGGTGTCCATCCAAGTGACTCTTTTAAAAGAATGTCTGGAGACCAGAAAATTAAACAAATTGAAGCAGCAGAGTCTCTCACTCATTCGTGTGTGTGTGTGTGTGTGTGGTTTTGGGGATTCAATCCAGGGGGCTTTACCTTTGAGCTACACCCCTAGTCCTTTTTACGTTTTATTTTGCAACAGGGTCTTACCAAGTTATGGTAGCCTGGCATTGAAACCGTGACCACCACCCTGAACAATCTCTCTCTTCCACTCTTTGTCCTTTTTCCCTTTCTCCCTCTTTTCTTTCTCTCCCTATTGCTGGGTTTGAGGAAGTGAGTTTCTATGAATCCTGCAGCCTCAAGGAAATACATTCTGCCAGAAACAATACGGAGCAAGAAAATAGATCTTTCTGTAGTCAAATCTCCAGTTGAAAACACAGCTCTGCACATACTTGACTGTAGCCTTGTGAGACTGAGAGTCAGCTATGCTATGCCCAGAATCCTGATCTGTAGAAACTGAGATTATGAATGGATATTGTTCAAAGCTACAAAATCTGTAGTCTTTTTCTATGAAAGTAGAGAAAATTAATATAAAAATTATGAGAAGGCACATTTTGTTTTAAGTTGCATATTTCAAATTCTAGCATGCTGAATCCACTTTCATGTGTCCCATAAGTATTCAGATATCCTGTTGAATATCATCTGCTTATATCCTTTTTCCATATTTCCACTGGGATAGTCATCCCTTGGGATTCATGAAGGATTGGTTCTATGACCTCCTGTGGATACCAAATTGTATAGATGATCAAGTCCGTTATACAAAATGGCATAATATTTGTGTATAACTTACATAAATCTCTGGAATATTTAAATCTTTTCTAGATTGCTTATAATACCTCATGCAGTGCAAATGCTATGTAAAATACTTGTTATATGTTTAGAGAATAATGACAAAAAGTATGTATATAAACAAGCTTGTAAAAAAACAAGATGTTTAGTATAAAATTTATTTTCCAAATATTTTTAATCTGTAATTGGCTGAATTACTAGATGAGGAACCTGCAAATGTGGAAGGCTGACTGTGTTTCCATTTTTCTTTTTTATTTTCTGTAAAGAATTCATATAACCCCTTTGTTGTAAGCATTTTTCAGTTGTTAGTAATATCATTGTTGTCAGAATTTTTAATTTAACTTCATCTAAATTACCAATTTTTATTTTTTAATTTATAATGCATTTTGACACTATAATCAGTTTTAAATATCTTCAGGATTTTAAATTTTACTTTATCTAAATTACCAGTTTTTGCCAGGCGTGGTGGCACACGCTTGTAATTCCAGTACTTGGGAGGCTGAGACAGGAGGATTGCAGGTTCGCGGCCAGCCTTAACTACTTAGTCAGGTCCTCCGTAACTTAGTGAGACCCTGTTTCAAAATAAAGACTAAAAAATGGGGCTCGGGGTGTAGCTTGGAGGTAGAATGCCCCTGGGTTCAATCCCCAGTACTGCAAAAAAATTAGTAATTTTTATTTTATAATTTATTATACATTTTAATACTAAATTCAGTTTTATAATATCTTCGTTAAGAAACATGAACTCTAAAAATTTAAGTGTCTGGTATAGTTTGGATATAGAATATCCTTGAGAAAAGCTCATGCAATGCAGAAATGTCCAGAGGTGAAATAACTGAATCAGAGCTATAACTTCTTTAGTGGATAAATTCATAGTTGGACTAATACTTTCAGTGGACGTACTGGTGGTAACTGTGGGCAGATAGGGTATGGCTGGAGGGGTTTATTCACTGGGAGCATGGCTTTGGGGACTATATGTCCCTGGTCACTTCCTCTCTCTGCTTCCTCTGCCACACCCTGCCACCATGCTATTTCTATCTCAGAGCCAGTCAACCATGGAATGAACATCTGAAATCATAAAATAAAATAAAATAAAATCATAAAATATAAGCCAAATAAACTTTTTTTATTTCATTTATTAGTGCATTGTAGTTATACATTTTGATAAGTGTCAGGGTATCAGAAGCATGCATGCAAAGATGGGTGTGGTGGCGCACGCTTGTAATCCCAGTACATGGGAGGCGGAGACCGGGAGGCCCTCCACAACTTCGTGAGACCCGGTTTCAAAATAAAGTATAAAAAATAGGGCCGGGG
>PVJS01021365.1:0-31586 GCA_004027185.1 Glis glis
GAACCCGGATCCTCCGGTCTCCGCCTCCCAAAGTACTGGGATTACAAGCGTGCGCCACCACGCCCAGCTTCTATGTTTAACTTTTAAGAAATCACCAAACTGTTTTCCAAAGTGGTTGCACCATTTTACATTAGCACTAGCAGAATATGAGCATCCCAGCTCTTCCACATCCTCACCGACACTTTCTAACACTTGGCTAAGTTTTTTTGTGTTTTAACTTTAGTCATTTTTGTAGGTATGGCATTTCATTGTGGCTTTAATTTGCATTTCTCTAATGACGAATGCTCTGATTATATTTCCATGTGTTTATTTTCCTTCCATATATCTTCGTTGGCAACGCTTGTTCAAATTATTTTGCCCATTCTTTAACTGGACAGTTTGTTTTCTTATTATTGAGAGCTCTTTATATATTCTAAATACAAACCCTTTATTAGATAGATCCTTTGTAAAGACTCTCTCCCAGCAATGAACCATAGGCCTAAGTATAAAACCTACAACCATAAGACTTGTAGAAGATAGAGGTGAAAATCTTTGTGACCTTGGGTTAGGCAAATATTTATTAGCCACAAAACCAAAGACATGATCTATAAAATAGCAGATAAATTGAACTGCATCAGAATTAAAAATGGCTCTTCAGAGGACAATTCTAAAAGAATACAAATATTATTCTTATTTCCTTTCCTAGAGGACTAGTGAAGTCTCTTAAAGATGAAGTGATTTGCCTGTCTTGTCCAGGAAGTAAGGGTCCAGGCCTTGGGCCCAAGTATGAGCCCTTCCCAACTGTGTATGCTTAGCGAGTCATGCTCCAGTATTTCCTGAGAATGTTCTAAGCCTGCAATTTCCCACTTAGAAATGGGAAAAGACAGCTGGGTGTGATGGCGCATGCTTGTAATCCCAGTACTTGGGAGGCTGAGATAGGAGGATCCAGGTTTGTGTCCAGCCTCAGCTACTTCATGAGGCCCTCTGCAACTTAGTGTGACCCTGTTTCAAAATAAATAACAAAAAATAGGGCTGGGGTGTAGCTTGGAGATAGAATGCCCCTGTGTTCAATCCCCAGTATCACAAGAAAAAAAAAAGAAAAAAGAAATGGGAAAAGACCTTTAACACACTTCCCAGTAACTCAGGGCAAAACACTCTGACATGTTTCCAAAATCCAAAAAGAGAAGAGAAAAAACAAGCTTATGCATTTGGGGGTGGGGTCGGGGAGGAAAGAACACACAAACATACAAACACACACAACTTATATACTAAGAAAAATTTTAACAATACCTTCGAAATTCTATCAACAGAAGTCTCTGCAGTACCCATTTCGGCTTCTGAGGAGGACATGATGAAGTCTATTTGGAGAAATGTTTCCAGCCACGCCCTCAAAGGAGGCCTCCCTGCCCGTCGCCCAGGCCCACTTGCTGGCTGCTGGAGATGACCGAAGCTCCCAGCTCCAAACGGCTGGCAACAAGCGTCTGGCAAGATTTCGCTGATGAAGTCTGTGGCCTCCCTGACGGTGCCATAGCCAGGCCACCTGGGGGGGGGGGTCAGCCTCTCCCTGCCTCCCCCACTTCACCTCTCACCCCTCGGAACGGAGCTTGGTCCCCCTGGGCCTGAAAGGGCCACATCAGCAGGGGCTTTCTCTTGGGTCACCTTCTAAGTGTGCAGGTGGGCCCAGGGGGAGGCAGGCCAGGGTAAAGAAACCAAATGGAGTGTGTTCCCCTAGTTTTCCCACCCTGCTCCTGCTCAACAATAATGATCAGAATAATCACAATGCAAGGTGCAAGTAAGCACCAAGGCGATTCTGAAAGAGAAACATGACACCCAGACTGTCTTCTGGTCACTCAAAGTCCCTGAACCCGGGGCTCACCTAGGGCCAGCTGGTCCCAAAGCAAAAGTGACATCAAATCTCCCTGCTCTGGAATATCTGCTGCAGGCCTTTCTGCACATGAATGAGACATCCCATGGGGACGATGAAGAGTATGTCCCTAGTGCCCAACCCTGAATCCACGTTTGGCCAGTTCAGGGTCAGGAGAGAGGACAGAGCCACCAGGTGCACAGAGGAGCATGATGACCTGCCTGTCTTAGTCACCGTGCTCTTCTTCCTCACCAGTTCCCAAGCAGAGGCCCCGTTCAGACCACCCTGCACCCAGCCCGGAGCCAGAGTCATCTTGACATTGCAACGTGCAGTTTCCCACAGAGATTCTTAATGAAAAGAGAAAGCCGCCAGCCTGGATCTAACTGCAGAACGGTACTATTACATTTCAAGGGCTTCTCCTTGTCCTCTCTCATTTGTTCAGACACAGATTGGGAAGGACACTCGATGAGCCACACAAAGGCACATGGGTCGACTGATGGGATTTGGAAAACACAGAAAACCAGATGCATCTGTGAGCCAGAGTCACAGAATGACCCCAACCAGAGAAATGCCATCTGCGCCTGTTCCCCTCACATCTAGCTGTCCCCAAGTCCCTGCTGCCCCAGTATAGCATTTTCTGTAGGGCCATTAAATGTCAAAGGGGAAGGATTTTCCCCAGACCACAGGGTCCAGCAGAGAGAAAAGCAGGGAACTGTGCCCACAGGTGCTGTTTCTATAGACCCAATCCTGGGTTATTCTATTTTAGAGAGTGTGCTTAACTGGGGAGCTCAGAATAGATACCCTCACACACACATGGGGCACAGGCATGGGGTAACCCATGGGGAGGGAGAAAAATCTTCTCCTGGGACATATGACGTTTCATTAGTCAGATTCAAAGATTCAGTGCTTGTAGGGAACATGGGGACTCCACTATGTATGAAGCTTTACCAAGTTCACTTACAAGAGCCTGATGCAGGAAAGGCTGGAGCAGGTTGCTCCTGCTCTAGTCAGGTGTATATTCATTTGGCCACACGGCTCCAGTGGTCAGCAAATGGCAAAAATCCCTGTCTCCACAGAGCTTCTCTGTTGCTTTTGCAGGCCAGCAATCATCTTTTTCTGAGAACATTCCAGTTTTTCTTTTGTGGAACCATCCTCTCCCATTCTCCATCCACATTCTTAGGATGTGCATAACCTCCTTCCCCTCATCCTAGAGGTGGACATGTGACCCAAGCCTGACCCTCGGGAGTGCTATAATAATCCCTGTGCCAGAGGAACTGGGTCAGAGATGGGCAAGCCACATATGGGCAGAGAGTCCTGCTCAACCCGAATGCTCTTGTGGGATTATTGAAAAGAGGAGTTCCCCTCTCCCGGGGATAAGATGTTGCCATGGAAGTCTGGTGCCACTAGCCTGGTGCAGTGGTGCATGCCTGTAATCGCAGTACTTGGGAAGCTGAGCCAGGAGGATTGCAGGTTTGAGGCCAGCCTCAGCAATTTAGCAAGGTCCTCAGTAACTGAGTGAGACCCTGTTTCAAAATAAAATAGGGTTAGGGGTGTAGCTCAGAGGTAGAATGCCTCTGGGTTCAATCCCCAGTAACACACACACACACACACACACACACACACACACACACACACAGAGTCTGGAGCTGCTACAACTTATCTCTAACGCTGTGTTCTGAAAACCCTCCCCCTATGAAGCAACTTCCAAGGAAACCAGAGACAAAGTGAAGGGTTCCCGATGCCTTTATCTGCACCCAGCTACACCTGATGCCCAATGCTCTGTGAAGCTTCAGTCATACTAGCTGATGAATTCCCTTCTCTCTGAAGCTCACTTCAGTCGCTTTTTCTATAATATTCAGTTGAAAGAGCCCTGACCTCTATAATGAGGCTGAGCCTTACACATACCCTACAAGTGGAGCTACTTTTAACAAGCAAAGTCAAGGAATAAACGGAACCCTTCCATCCACATTACCCCTGTTTTCTATACCCAGCTGTTGATTTCTGCCTCTTCTCCACCCCTCCCCCATAACCAACACCATTTACCTTCCCCCACTCACTCGGCTTCTCAATTCTCAACACCCAAGCCCTTCTTCTTTGCCAGACCCTCCTGGGTGGCCACTCTCACCTCTGTCCCTTTCTCTCAGAATCATTTTTGGTGCCAGGAGCACAACTCTGGGAAGGCGCTTTCTCCTACTTCCTTCCTGGGCCCAGGGGATCCCTTCCCACCCATCCTCTCTGCCAGGGAAGGAACTCAGTAAGAGCAACATGTAGCATCTTACAGAGTTCTTTTGTTTTTGATATGTTTTTCATCTCTTATTGAACTTTTCTAGGACAGAAAGGGGGAAAAATCCCAAGAAATGCAGAACACAGCTTTTCCTATTTAGGATCAGTCATCAGTGGGTATTACAAGCAAGTTTAAACATGAAAGATTCTTTATTTGAATTGCTTTGAGACAAATGTGACTTACTCCCTTAGAGAGTAATAAAAATATCATAAGTATGGTTTTGGTACTCTCCTCTCCAAGAGCTCAGATTTCCTACTGGCCATATTTTGGGGCTGGGTTAAACTGTAATTGAGTTACGATGCTTTGAAAAGTTGTATCAGATTCTGAAGATTCAAATAAAGATGCTCCTTGCTCCTCAGAGCCATTGGAATGATTTTAGAGGCCTAGGTCATACGCATTCATTAGTTCTTCTAAGGATGGTGTATTGGCCAGGGTTCATTAGATTAACAGAATTCACAGAATGAGTATATTTGAAAAAGGGATTTATCAGATGGGCTTACAGTTTGAAGCAATGTAGTCCCAAGTTCTGACTGCACGTGGAGAGTCAGAGGAACCAGTAGCTGGTCGAGCGGTCTAAGAGCTGGAGTCTTAGGATCGGAGCAACCACTAATTCACTCCAGTCCAAGATGTGAAGATCAGGAAGCTCTTCAGAGAAACGATGGTGAAGTTTCAGTTCGAAGGGCTGGAGGCCGACGATCTCAGATGAGAGCAGAAGATCAAGAAGCTCTTCAGAGAAACGGCAAAGTTCCAGTTCTATGAGCCAGAGGCCGACGATCTCAGGCGAGACCAGATGCATTTTCTTCGGAAAGAGTCGCGCATTGCTCTACGCGGCTTCTCCCTCTTTTATCTAAGTCCTGCACCTATCAGAATCCTGCTGCCTACATTCAGGGCAGGCTTTCTGTTTAATCTGCTGTTACACACCCAAAGTCACATGATCTTGGGTGTGTCATGATCAGGTCAAGTTGACAAACTAGATTGACTATCACAGATGGGGAGGGAAAAAGCAAAGAAAAAGAAAAATTAACAAAGTTGTTTCTAATCAGAGGTCCCAAACCCATGTTTTCACGTGGAACCTGGCTCCTGATGTTATTTTTATTTGAATTAGTGGCCAGCATATAAGTCCCATAAAAATCCTGATTTCTGGCTTTTCTGGAGACCTCAGCATATCTAGTACCCTGGGGGCATTGGACCTAATGCTCAGTATTTCTGCTAGTTTTGGAAATTTCCTTCTGCTCCTGTAGGACACACCTGCTTGCTGCCCCTGTCCTAAGTCTCAGATTGAATGAAAGCCAGTTGGTACTGCCTCTCTCAGAGTCATTACACCAGTGGGCACAGACCAGTCCTGTGAGGGGTGACTACAGCCTGGGTGCTGGCAAGGAAGGAACGGGGTGGGATGAGAGCTATTCCAGTGAGACCCTGCTCCCCTGGCTCTCCTGGCACATCCCCAGGAATGTGCGGCCCATGGGAAGTCTGCCCTGGGACTCTGGGCCCACTATCTGCCCTCCCTGCCGGGGTCCAGGGAAACCCAGGCTCTGTCTTGGCAAGGTGGATCTGGGTGGGCCCCCTACCCACAGCCCTCAGGGCAGAGCGTCCTGGGCTGGCTCAGATACCACTTTTCCTGAAGAAGGATTTCTATTGGAATATGGAGATGTGTAAGTCCTCATTCAAATCATTCTTTAAAATATGAAGGGAAAGAAGCTCCATGACCCGATGAAACAGCTTAGAAATCTGAGATCTAACAGCTGCATTTCTGCATGTTGGGCATGTTGGCAAGCAGTCTGCCCCGTTCCCAGCCTGGCATAGCTGTCTGCTGCCTCTGTCCTTGACTCTCAGTAGGAAGAAAAGCAAGATGGCCTCTCACCTTACAAACCATGGCCCAGCCCAGGAGACCAACATGGCGGACAGGTCAGTGCATAGGGAACTATGGAAACCACCCTCCCTGGCCCGGCCTCCTACCAGTGTCCTATTTTCTGAAGGCACTGGGGTCTGGGGAGCAACTCATGGCTAGAACTTTGAGAGATGCTAATGCAGGGTACCCCTGGAAAGAACCTCCCATTTATCTCGCCTACAACTATTTTTTCTGTCACCTAATAAATGTTAAATCATAACTCATGTCAGGAAGAAGAATATAAATCAGCCTTTGGCATTTATGCTGAGTGGGATGATTGACAGTCATTTAAATGTGTAATCTGATCCTGTTAATTTTTCAGTAGATTGACGCAGCCCCACCAGAGCCCATCATTTCTTTGCAGGACATTGCTATTGTCAACAACTGTTGTCTTTCCCACAGAAGGTCCATTTCTGCTGTTTTAAAAGGATACCAGTTCTTTTGTGTAGGAAACATTACATGATGCATGTGGCTAACCAGGCAAGGACTATACAACTTAACTAATTATATTCTCTGCTTGGCTATACCACACAAGACAAACCCACCATACTTCTGGTACTGAGAGGCATCATTTGGAAAAATTGGCACACCTCTGAATCATGTTTCCAATGTATAGAAAAATACCACGCTCATCTGCAAGAAGTATGACCTCTTAATGAAATGGGAGCATATGCTTCTCTTCTGAGCAAATGAGGACTTCTGTTCTCTTCTCATCAGTCCAAGGAGGAGGTGGAGTGTTTTTGTTTTTGTTTTTTTCTGAAGACTTTTAAGAGAGGAGGAGAATCTTGTGTAAAGAAAAACTTTCAGAATGTGGTAATGGTGCAGTAGTTGGTTTGACCGAAGCCAATGGATTTCATCAGCTCAGCTCAAAGAAAAGTGGCCCCCAATATGGGGAGGTGGACGGGGAGGACCCATGGCAGCCTGGATGATTCCGAAGCCTTTAAGAATCATGGTCGTGGACTCAGTCCTCTCTGATGAGAGAGGAAGGACCAGCTCGGGAGCTCAAGGGGCTATGTCTAGCTTCAGCCTTTTATAGGTGCTACTGAGTGAGTTAGCTGTGTTGGACTTGAGACTTGACATCTTCACAGGAACATATGACAAGCCCTAGAAGACCTGACATGGTGCACCACTGTCCCCGATGAATGCCACCCTGTCCCACACCTGTACCAACTCTCACCTGCACTGGAACTTCTAAGGGCTCCTCTGTTCAGCCCTACCCTTCTTGTTGCTGCAAACACATCTTTCCTAAAACATAGCATGACTGAGCTGGAGAAAGGCCCCACTCCTTGACTCTGTGGTACCCCAGCTGCTCAACCATATATGTGCGCCTGTAGACATGAACTTATCTAAATATTATGTGTGCACATGGGGGCAGCAGATCCCACCAACCCAGCTAGACTTCATGGGTAGAGTGCATTTTTCCCCACTGGACATCACATTCCCCTGCATTGAAAGGCCCCCTGTCTCCTAACCCCACTGTTCCCCAGGCCCATTATGAAAGTTTTCCCCAGTCTCGAATCTCCCTCCAGAAAGCTGCTTTCTCAGATGGAGAAGTTTCCACCCTGTGGATCTTCCTCCATGCTTCCTTCCTGAAGGATTTCACATGCACAGTAGCTGAGCACATCCCTGCATTGGCTGGGGAGTGCTTCACTTGATTCCCTCCCTGCCCTCCCATGGCTCCATCTTCTACTGGCCCACATCAAGCCCACTGGAGCTGAAGCATCCAGGGACACTCTAAGAACACCTAAAAATTCTGTGTCCACCAGGGCAGAGACATCCCCTGCTTCCTTCCTGGCTCCATCCCCTGATCCCAGGCCAGTGCCTTATAAACAGTTAGGTGTTCAGTAAATACTTGTTAAATGAACGAATCGATGAAATGTTCAGTCTGATCTCCAGTTCTCTTCCTGCCCTCCAGGTACTGGAAGTTTGGGATCAGTATCTATCATCTATCTATCATCTATCTATCTATCTATCTATCTATCTATCTATCTATCATCATCTATCCAACAGTGCATCAGGAAAATGAGAGGAAAGACAGTACTGACTCTTCAGTCTGGGTATTGAAATGGTGAGTGTGGAGCATCCTCCACTCAGTCATCACACACACAGGTCATTCTCATGGGCCCACCTTTCAAAGATGCCTTCTGGAGGTTGCAGATGCTTATGGGGAAGGGTACCCATGTTCCTCGGTCCATCTTTGACTCCAGCTTCTCACCCACTTCCTGCCAGCAGCATCTGCCCCATTCCAAGCACTCTTCACTGCCCACTCTTCTCTGGCACCCAGGCACCCATTAGGCCTCATGCAAGTGGAGCCTGAAAGCGCAGGGGGTTAACACCCTTGATCAATTGGAACAGAACAGGGCGACCAAAGCTCCCGCCTCCCGCCCTTCACATGGGGCATAGCAGGCGCTTCCCATTCTTCTCAAAGGTCCCAGCACCATGAGCCACCTCTGCCTGTAGCAGCAACCTGATCTTGGCTCCTTCCCCCTGTTCTTTCCCTACTCACTTGCTACAACTTCCTGGGACAACCCTTTCCCTCCCCAAATAAACTCCCTATACCCAAATTCTTGCCCGAAACTTGACTTTGGGGGAATCCCAAACCAAGGCAAATAGACAAAATATCCCACTGTGGACATCTTTCTGCTCCAAATACCCACCTTGCAAACTTTTCAATTACCAAACCTCTCACTAAATTACAGCCTCTCAGAATTTCTGTTCTTGACTAAGTAAAAGAGCATAAGGATCCGGGTTCGCGGCCAGCCTCAACTACTTAGTGAGGCCTCTGCAACTTAGTGAGACCCTGTTTCACAATAAAGAATAAAAATAGGGCTGGGGGTGTAGCTCGAAGGCAGAATGCCCCTGGGTTCAATCCCCAGTACCAAAAAACAAAACAAAACAAACAAACAAAAAATAAGGATAAGGGACTCCCTGGCCATCTGCAGGCTTCGTTACTCCAACTTTGAAAGGGACAGAATGACACCGTCTTCCCCGGTCTCACTGCTGTCCTGGGAGACAGCACTGGACAAGCCGACGTGTGGGAAGTGATGATGAAGGTACCGGATTTGCCAAATTTAAGTTAACAATTAAATTGTAAGGCCCTCCCTGCAGCTGCTTGATTTTTTTTAAAGCCCATTTAGCCTTTTTTCTTAAGAACTAAACCGGTTTTCCACTCCACTTACTAGAAGGAAGCTTTCAAGCATGCATATTTGCGATGGAAGTAAGCACTCTGGATGGCCCCATTACTCCTCAGCAAGAAGCCGCGGGTCCGCTCTCTTTGCATGTCTTGGAAGTGCGTGCGCAGCCTCTTTTGAGTACTCCATGGGCCCCGAGCTCCCCCGGGGTAATGCTCAACAGTGGGGCCTGTCCGGTCTCACCCCTGCTCTCCTCTTCGGCATCATCTGCCTTTCCCCACCTGATATTTCCCCCGTCTCTACTATGGGGTCTTCTTATAACTCCTCAGATGCAGTACACCTGTGTCCCTTTATGCTATCACATGGACTGTCCTTTCTCCCTGGAGAGGCCAGCCACTCCCCTGTCTGCCACGTGAACTCTAGTCCTCTTCCTCATCCGGGAGAAGTGTCACCTTTTCTGCCTGACACCGCCCCTGGTCTCGGAAGCTTGCCATCAGAGTGCACTTGCGGCCTCTCTTTTCACCTGTCTTCCCACCGTGAAGCCAGGGGCAAGTCCCCAGTGCCTATCAGAACAGTCCCACGGCAGACACTCAACATGGCTTTTCACCGAAGCTCATTTTATGCATCTTAAGGGATCCCACAACACACTGCTTAGAGCAGGGTACAATATTTCCTTCCTGGAAGAAGGTACAACAACTCCGCATGGTTGATGGAGCAGAAGGGGTCCACTTCTGTGCAGAAGGCCTCTATGCCTCAACTCCAGAGTATCCCCTGTGCATCCCCTTTCCTGGCTCACCCACTGCCTCCTGAGGGCAGAGCTGGTACCTGACAGGCCATGTTTCCCCACTAGGTGGGATTACCACATTTAAGAGCAAGGTCCCCTGCTCTACTTGCTCTTGGGCCCCTCTCTCAGGCCTGGGAAGGCCCAGTGCTTCAGGACAGGCAGGCCCCTGCTTGGATCCCTTCTTCCTGGTACAGGAGAGTGAGCACTTCTGCAATTTCTGCCATCGGGTGTGGGAAAAGGTTTGGTTTGTGACCAGAGAAGCCTCCATTGGCTGAGCTCTTTATGGGGTGGCCTCGACTCCGGTTCCATGTCATTCGTCCTTGCCGGGAGCCTCCTTCAGCCTCTAGGCTGAGGGGAGGGAGGGGTAGAGGTGGCAGCAGGAAAGGACCTGGGCATTTCTACACCTCCGGCCTTATGACCACGAAAAGCAGCAACATCTCATCTTGATTCTGAGGATCCCTGCCACACCCTGGCTGCTCTCAGCTGAGCCAGAGAAAGGCTCTAAAACCCTGCAGGTGGAAGGGTACCAGGAGAGACCAGGCAGCACCTTGGAGAGAAGCTACTCCGAACTGAAGAATCCATAAACCATTATCTGGGAGCTGTGAATCCTAAACCAACACTCCTGGGAGCCAAGCAAACATGTTTGTTTTGCCTCCTCCATACTAAAAGGGGTCAGGGTAGGGCAAGAGCCTGGCACGGCTCCAGCGGCACAGCGCATCTAGTGAGGCAACCAGTTAGCATCACCATCTCCAGCCTCGCCTCGCCTCCTCATTTGCATAATGGAGCTGGGTAGAACTTCCTGTCTCCCCTAGGGAGTGTATTTGAGAGGATCAAATACAATAAATGATGTGCAAATCCTCTGCAAACTGCAAAGTACGATGTAAATGAAAAAAATATTTGCCCAGGATTCCTTAAAAAAATGAAGCCTATAGCGCTGATGTCCAGAAAGCAAATTTAATATAAGTCATAAACAGAAGGGCCCCTCCTGGCTGCATGCTTATTTCCTGCCAACTCCATGCAGAATGTTGCGTTCTAGCGCCTCCTTGGGGATCACTGTAGGGACACTCCGTGGTCATCACTGCTGACCCATTTTACAGAAGAGAACCCTGAGTGTGAGCAGTATCGAGTCACTTTCTGCAGGCACAAGGCAGTGAGTAACAGAGTCTGAACGAAAATCCATTCCTCTCTCCTGTGGAAGCAAACGGACCAGCTGAATGAGAACACACTACACATCCAGGGCTTTTTTAGCAAGGGAAGCAGCCCCCCCCCCATCCTCACCCAATTGGGTAGAGTCTCAGAGGCAGGCAGAGGAGGGAGCTGGAGAGTGGATAAAGGGCAGGCTGCCAGGGCTCCCTGCCTGGAGAAGTGTAGATGGGCTAAGGGGGAGCATAACATCTTCCATCACTGGCTGGGAAAGAATATTTGACTCTCTCTGATTGGTCCTACGTTGGAGTAGGAACAAAAACCAGGGAAGTTGTCAGTTATTATTCACGTCCTGCCCATATTGGGGGGACTATTCCAGAAGGCTTGGGCTCCTGGATTGCTCTGGACAGTGATCTTGCTTCTTGCAAGTGTGATTATAATAAGCAGGCTGGCTTTCTGGGTTGGTATTGCAAATAATGGGTTGGGTTCTAGGCTGGTTGCTACAGATAATGGATCAGAATTCAATTTTTAGATATGCTCCGGTCATCACTCATTTGTATATTCAATCTGTTTCTCACCTGATGCAAAGCCTACCCCTTTCACGAATGGGATGTCTTTCTTTGTTAGGACTTTAGGAGAACACAGATAATTTCATCCTCAATGAAGTAACCGAGCAAGCGAGCAAGGAAGCTCATTCCCATTCAGTTCTCAAAAAGAAGAGCTTGTAAAGTTCTTTGTTTGTTGATCAACTAGAAGAGGCGAAGCAACGCTTGGAAATGTCATGTTTCTATTCTCTGTAAATACAGAATTGTCTAGGCCAGCAATGTGGAATCCCCAGGCTGAAAGTTCTTGCCCAAACACATGAGTGCAGTGGCATTCAAAGCTCTAGTGGGGTCGGGTGCTGAGCCATTTTATTCTCACTTCCTGGCCCTTAACAGTGGCCACAGAGTTGGGAGTGATGGCCAGCATCTGTTTGAGAAACATCAGACATCCTAGGTGACAAGGCGAGGATTTTGCACAGGGCTTCAATGCGCGATGGAAGATCTAAAGCCAGAGCTGCAGATACCTCTGTAAACAGTTCTTCTCAGTCACAGTTCAGCACTTTGGCTTCAGGTTTCCATAGCTCTGAGGAGGACTAAATTAGAAAAATAGATACAAAACCATTGCTGAGTTCAGTCCGGCTTAGAGGCTGGGCATGTTGACTTTTGCATCCAAGGCCTGGATTTGAGCCAGCATCTATTAGGAAAAAGATCTGCTGCATATAACATATAACATAAACCCCTCAGTAACCAAAGCTGAAATGGGGTAGTTCGGCCATCCTCAGTGCTCAGTCTCCATCGTTACAGTCAGCATCGAAGATGCGGGAACACCAGCTTTCATGTCTCTGTTCCAGGCTGATAGAAGGAGAAAGGAGAAAGAACAAAAAGGTTCTTTTAAAGGGGGCCCAAGAATTCTCACTGTCCAGAATGTATAAACATGGCACTACTCCTACCCACAAAGACAGTCAAGAAATGTGGACTTTTCCTTGTCCACATTTGCATATAGGGGGGAAACCCCCAAGCTAACTGTCTTTTTCCTACTATTCTCTCAACGCTCAGTACAGAACACTTCTGGGACCAGATGTGTGGGTTTTCCCCCCATATCATGTAATTCTATGACACTAGCTGGGCCTCAATTACAGTTTGGATATAAATACCCCCCAAACCTCATGTGTTGATCCCCAACCAATGACACCATTGGGAGCTGGCATAACCTTTTAAGAGGTGGGGCTTAGTGGAAGGAAATTAGGTCATTGGGGGTGTGCCCTTCAAGGGGATATTGTGACCCCAGTCTCTTCCTCTCTCTTTTTCACTTCCTGGCCGCCATGATGTAAGCAGCTTTGCCCTACCACATGTCCCCCGCCATGACGTTCTGCCTCGCCATAGGCCCAAAGCTACTTGGCCAAGGGACCATGGACTGAAACCTCTGAAATGGTGAGCCCCAAGAAACCTTCCCTCCTTTTAAGTTGTTTACCTCAGGCATTTTGTCATGGTGATGGAAAGCTGACTAACACAGAACCCTGCAGTTTTATTTAATTCTTCCACTATCTACCTGAAGAGGGCATCAGATCCAATAGGTTAAATTCTCACACTATCTACCTGAAGATAGCATCGCTCAGTCCCACAAGTCTGCCACCACTTCAGATGTCAATCTCGAGTAGAAGGTGACTCATAACTTCTGGTCAACTTGGTTACAAAGTGGAGGTTCCTGTGGCCCTTTTCTTGGGTTTAATTAATCTGCTGGGGGTGGTTCACCGAACTCATAGAAACATTGCCATTTGCTAGTTTATTATGTTATTACAGGATATTAAACAATACAGATGAACAGTGAGGTGAAGCGGTACATAGGGTAAGGTCTGGAAAGATCCAGAGTGCAGGAGCCTCTGTTCCCATAGAGTTGGGGCATGCCACCTCCTGGCACATGAACGCGTTCACCAGCCTGGAAGCTCTCCAACTCTGACCTTCAGGGGTTTCTATGGAAGCTTCTTTATGAAGGCACAATAATTTCAGTAATCCCCTCTTACCTGCGGCTTGCTTTCCATGATCTCAGTTACTCACGGTCAAGTATGGTCTGAAAATGTTAAGTGGAAAGTTCCAGAAATAAATAATTCATAAGTCTTAAGTAACTTTTATTACAATATATTGTTATAATTGTTCTAATTTTTACAAGTTATTGCTAATCTTATTGTGCCTAATTTATTTATTTATTTATTTGTGGTACTGGGGATTGAACCCAGGGGCGTTCTACTTCTTAGCTACACCCCCAGCCCTATTTTTTTTATACTTTATTTTGAAACCGGGTCTCACAAAGTTGCGGAGGGCCTCACTAAGTAGCTGGGGCTGGCCACAAACCCGGATCCTCTGGTCTCAGCCTCCAAAGTACTGGGATTACAAGCGTGTGCCACCATGCCCGGCCTAATTTATAAATTAAACTTTATCGTAAGTATGTATGTATAGGAAAAACATAGGGTTTAGTATTACCTATAGTTACAGACACCCAGTGGGGGTCTTGGGACATATTCTCCAAAGATAAATAAACTCAACCTCTAGCCCCTCTTCCTTCCCAAAGGGTGGACTGGGGCAGAAAGTCTAAGCTCCTATCTTGGTATTTCTGGTGACCAGCCCCATCCAGGAGCCCACCAAGAGTCACCTCATTAAAACAAAAGGTGCTCCTATCATCCAGAAGAGTCCAAGGAATTAGGAGCCCTGTGCCAGGACCCAGGATAGAGATCAAGTATGTACTTCTTACTATAAATCCCAGTATCACAATATTGCTCTATAAATACATCTGTGGTCCTGTTACTAAAGATGAGAGAGATTTGCCATGGGATCTTAGATAGGGTCCCCAGAAGCAGCTCCTGGGATAAGGATTTGGAGGATCCTGGTAGGGGAGTGGAGACCTTGGATTAGGGAAGGAGGAAGCCAAGAGTAACCGTGGCTTGGTCCTACAGGGGGCAGCCCTGAAACTAGAGGCCAGCACTGGCTGCTGGGAGTAAGAACTCACCTGTCTTCTTGCGGTCTTCTGTTTGTCATTTGTTGATTTTAACAAATTAAATAAGATTTTTGTGCCTTTCAGGAAGAACAAAATCTCTTTGATATTTGGACCTGTGCATGCTTATGAATAGTGGCTAAAATGGTAGAATTGAATCTATAATCAATGGGAACATATGTCTAGGTGTCTGTCATTCCAAAAGACCTTTATCTACCTTCCTTCCTCCTTCCTTCCTTCCTTCGTTCCTTCCTCCCTCCCTCCCTCCCTCCCTCCCTCCCTCCCTCCCTCTTCTTTCACTCTTTCTCCCCTTCCTTCCTTCCTTCCTTCCTTCCTTCCTTCCTTCCTTCCTTCCTTCCTTCTTTCATGTGTTTTGTACTGCTGATATTTGAAACCAGGGCCTCATTCAAGCTAAGCACATGTTCTACCACTGAGCTACACCCCCCCTGACTCCTTTCATTTGTGTGTTTAATGTTTTCCTATATTCAGAAGCTATTAATTATTTAAATTTAAGTCTCTTTAAAAGCTCTATTCTGATTGGGGTATAGAGATATACACTTACAGAAATTAAAGTTCCTGAAATTGTTAGAAAACAAGGATATTAACCTAATACTTCAAACATATCAGTAAAGCTAACTTACATGTATTTTAGGACTCTATATAATTAAGGTAAATCTTGGGCAGATGAGACTAGCTTAATAATTTGGATTTAATAAAAATAGCTCTCTTCTCTAGTTAATGCTATAAATAATATGAGCAACATTCTGTTTTACTATATGTGCTTTTTCCTAAACTTATTCAGATTTGCTGATCAAATAAGCTAACATTATTCCTAGTTAATGTTTAGAGTTACAAAAATGTAAATTTGAATTCAACTAAATTGAATCATTCTTCTGAGAAACTCTGTATTTCAATAGTAATTGCATTTTGTAGTGTGTTGGCTTGACGATCCAAGATCTTTAAGTAATTTAAACCTTTGGACTGATATTAAATTGCATTAATTAATGGATGGTTACTGGATACCTAGATCATTCCTTAGTAAGACGAATATTGAAACATTGATTATTGAGCATAGTTTTGAATTTATAGGCATTTGGTTCTTATATTTATATGCTTCAGGCCATATTAATGAGCATGCATATTTTTACTACTTCTAGAGGTTCTATGAGGGAGGTAGAAATATGGCGTTAGAAAGTTGGTAAGTGAATTATAAGCTCTGTTAGTTTGCTAAAATGCTGGTGTGTGGTAGCATTTCTCCATGAATTATTCTGCAGTTGGCTCTGTGAAAGAGAAGTAATTTACTTTGGCTAAAATTGTAAATTAATATAAATGGTTGCAACTACACTAGAAGCAATGATGATAAAGAAATACAACAGTGTATACACTTCTGTTTTTTGAGGAAAACAGTTGTTTTGTCCTAGAGCAACATTCCTCAGTTTTTTTTTTAAATTGAGATACCCTTACACTCAAAATTTATGGAGGACCCAGGGAGTTTTTTATTTGGGGGTTACAACTATCAGTATTTTAGGTACTGGAAACTGAAACTGAGAATTTAGTTTTTTAAATGCTTATTTATGTTTATAGCAGCACAATTCCTGATAGTCAAACTATGGAACCAGCCTAGGTGTCCATCAACAGATGAATGGATTACAAAATTATGGTATATACACACAATAGAATTCTACTTAGCCATAAAAAAAAAGAATGCAACCAACCATGTCATTTGCAGGAAAAACGATGGAACTTGAGAATTTAGGCTAAGTGAGATTAGCCAGTCACAGAAGTGAAGGGCTGTATTTTTCACTCATATGTAGAAGCTAGAGAGAAACTGGGAAACAAAGTGTTTCAGATAAATGAGGGGAGACACTAGTGGAATAAGGGAGGAGGACTTGGGGAGGGAGGGAGAGATAATGAAAACTATTCAAATAATCCTTTGTTCACATAAGAAGTTATTTGTATCAGTGTAAAGATTACCTATGATGTATAATTACAATGCACCAATAAAAAATTTGGAAAAAAAATGCTAATTTATGGATGCATTTGAAGAGAACCGCAATGAATGAATGCTCTGCATGTTAATAACATCTTTATATTATTACTAAATCAGTCCTGGCCTCACAGACCCCTGAGATCTGTCCTCACGCAAGTGTCAGTTTATTCCAGAATATGAAGGCACTAAGGAAGGAGCAGCTTAGGCGGTGAGTTGTGTTTGTCTTTGTTTCTGAACTCAGGGCTTCCTCCGAGTCTCCTTACTTAGTATGGCTTTATGTGGTTATTTGCATACGTTCAGTAGGAATCTGTCCTCTTCTTCAGTAGGATATAATCGGAATAATAAGCTGGGCAAACTAGGTCTTGCTTGGGATGCTCTATCTGAAAATGATGCATATTTGAGAATGACCAGGTGTGGCCATGTGTTTCAAATTTAGAGAACTATACAATTCACCCATTTAAAGTATACAATTCAGTGGGGTTTTCACAGTAATGTGACAATCAATTTTGAAATATATTCACCACAATCAATTTTGGAATATTTACCCCAAAAGAAACCCCACACCCTACTTAGCCTGCACATAAACCAATCTCCCTATTACCCCAGCCTTAGACAATCACTAATCTACTTTGCCTCTATGGATTTACCTATTCTGAACATTTCACAGAAATGGAATCATACAACATGTGGCTTTTGGTGATTAACTTCTTTCACCTAGCACGGTGTTTTCAAGGTTCATCCGTGTTGTCAAAGGTGTCAGTACTTCATTCCTTTTCATTGACAAATAATATCCCACTGTATGGAGAGGCCACATTTGGTTTATCCACTCACCATGATGGACATTTGGGTTGTGCTCTAGGCATTGGTACACAAGTTTTGTGTTAGCATATGTTTTCAGTTCTCTTGGGTACATACCCAGGAGCAGAATTGCTGGGTCCTATGGTATGTTCATAATTAATGTGTTGAGAAACTGCTTGTCTGTTTTCTAAAGTGGCTGCACATTTCTCTATCTACAGCCCATTTTTGTTTCTAGATCATTTCGATGCTAAAAGTTCCAAGCATTTTAAATAGATGCAGCTTCCTGTGGGTTTGTGGGTGGCAGCCACCGTCACTGCTGTGACTGCACCCTGGGTATGAGGACACCAATATAAAGTGGTATGGAAATTCAAGGTTCTCCAGGTGGGATGGTGGCCACCCAGAGCCAATTCTGAACCTGCAAATCTGGGATACTTTTCCGACCCTACCACTCAAAACACCATTTGAATCCAACACCATTCATACTTCATGGTGATTATGCACATAGCAACGTGCTATAGTTTCATAGTTGTTTGGTAATGTCCTTTTGTAGAAAGACTGAGTAAATCCTGGTGTTTCCTGTGAAAGACTGTGCCCCAGCACTCACAGAAAATGAGCTGTGACTGCTGAACAATTCTGAGCTGAGCTTCTGCACCACGCAGCTCCTTAAATGCCCTTCAGCATTTAAGAACACAGGTAGCAATCAAAGGGCAAGGCTGCTATTGCCCACCTGGGACTTGAGTGAAGAATAAAGATGATAAATAAATGGCAGAATGAGAAGTAGTGGTTGATTTTACCCTACAGAAAGACATCTGAAACAAAATAGACTATCGATCTTATGATTGACTCTAAGACTTTCCTTATAAAAGTGAAGACTCTTGAAGAGGTAAAAAGACATTAAATAAATTCAAATGACAGACTTCCAATTCCTGAAGTCGCATTTTCTTAACTGGTAAGGGGATTTTAAAAAAGAGAGCACCCCATGGTACAGGACTAGTTCAATTGGACACATACTCTGAGCACCCGCCAAGAGCAGAGCACCCCCGTGGGGGTCAACGCTAAGGAGGGCACTGCTCTTGCCCTTGGCTCCAAGGTCAGAGCTTTCAAACACTGTTTACTGAACATGGTTCTGAAGGACTCCCAGGCAAGTGAGGCCAATGTATTGCTGACTCCCAGGGAAAGAGAGACATTTCAGCAGGTCTTCCAGGCTCAGCCTTGCTTCCAGTCTAAAAGCAGAAACCTGAAGCAAGACAGCTCCTCTGAGAGGCCCTGAGGCAGATTTGTTGAAAGGCATGAAAAATTGCCAGTCCCAGAGGGAGGAAGGCCTTCTGGGGAGGTGGCATTTGAGACAAGCCTAGAGAGAGATGAGGAAGATTTTTAGCAGTGGGGAGAGACAATATATGCAGAGGCCCAAGCTGAGCCCCAAGGTCCAGCAGGATAATTCTGGCTGAAAAACAGAGAAGAAGGCAAGTAGGAGCGAGGTTCCAGGAGCTGGGTCAAGGGCAGTGGTCTGGGCTTGAAGGCCCCATGAGTGGCCACTGTACGTAGAGAGGTCGAGTAGAGAGGCGACTCCAATAGAACAGAGCTTTGGAATCTAGGACTACAGCTCTCTACCAAAACCAGCAAACACTACAGCCAGCCTGACCTTTCAAGTCTATAGAGCCCAAGGGATTCACTTTGCAAGAGTAAATGAGACTGGAGGGGCTTCCTGACCTGAAACCACACACCCAAGGGCAGTGCCAGCCCTAGAGCCCAGAGCTCCTGCCCATGGTACTTGGTAAAGGACTGTCTGATGGTAGGCTCTGCCAGGAGAGGCTGGGAATTGCATGAATTACTGCATGGCTGTGTGTGGCAGCCCTGCGGATTTCAGAACTGAAAACTGGCTGTGAGGCTGAGGCATTATGGCATCACGTGCCAGGACCCTGCTCCAGGCCAGGCATAGCAGAGACCTCACAAATCGATGGTCTTCCGAGGAAACATGGAATTGTCTACCCTTCTGAACCACACAGGTGGGTCATAATTTTAAATACTTTATGGCACCACCTACCATATCTAAAGCTACAAGGGTAAGATTTTCCTATGATGAGCTTAGCCAAGAGCTGTATGGTCCAATATGCAGACTCCAGCCACAAATGGCCTTTGAAAGTTCAATTTAAATTGATTAAATTGATTAAAATTATATAATACTAGAAGCCCTGTTCCCAATTTGCACCAAAAACCATGCAAGTGCTCAGTAGCCACATGGGGCTAGTGGCTACTGCATCAGATAGAACAGAATAGACCATTCACATCATCGCAGAAAGTTCTACTGGACAATACAGGTTTATAGCAGGAGCCAATGATGTCCTGGCCTGTGAGCCAAATCCAGCTGCCACCCATTTAGGTAAATAAAGTTTAACTGGCCGGGCATGGTGGTGCATGCTTGTAATCCCAGTACTTGGGAAGCTGAGACAGGAGGATCACAGGTTTGTAGCCAGCCTCAGCTACTTAGTGAGGCCCTCTGCAACTTAGGGAGACCCTGTTTCAAAATAAATAATATAAAATAGGGCTGGTGGTGTAGCTCAGAGGTAGAATGCCCCTGGGTTCAATCCCCATACTGGAAAAAAAAGTTTTACTGGACCACAGTCGTGCTCACCCATTTATGTATGTGCATGTCTGCTTTTGTGCCACAATAGCAGTCACAGCAGAGACTGCCTGACTTGCAAAGCCTCAAATATTGATGATCCGAGCCTTTGCCAGAAAAGTTTACTGAGCCCTGGTGGAGCCTGTTGAAAAGCTGCCCAAGGATCTTGTCTGTAAAGTTGCTCACTGGCATCTCTATGAGGCACTAGCAGGTCCCGAGCAGGGAAGAAGTCTGGGAACATAGAACTGTCAGCATCGATGCCGAGGTTTACTGGGTTACAGGGTGTCTACTCCAAGCAAGTGCCCTGTCTAGGGTGACTGACCTCAGAGACGAGCTGTAGGTGTGATATTTGAGTGGCCACAAGTCTACCCAGAAAAAACACACCAGAAGGATCTGACCATTTGCTTTTTTTATTTTTTTCCATTCTTCCCAGATCGATGTGGCAGCAACATGAATAAAAAGTAAGATACAACTGTTTTCTTGCATAGTGATTCAATAACCCCTCCCAAACCAATGCTCCACAGGTAATCCTAAGAGTTGTTGTTGTTAATCATATGTAGCCTAATTTGGAAGATCTGGCATTCCACACATTAAAAATAACTCCCCGATGGTAGGCCATCTTAGGTGTGCTCATATCCATGAAAGGGTAGTTACCTTCAGCAGAGAGTGATGCTGGCAGGTTGGCCTCCTTCTGGCTCTTTTCAAGTCCCAGCAGGCCACACAGGAGACCCTGGCTAACCTACCTGGCCTTTCTGGAAGGCTCCCTCCACAATGGAGCCCCCAGGACTACTGGACCAAGCAGGGAGTTTGAGGGGCTCTTGGGGAACCAATGTGCATGTCACAAACCTCAACATCACCTGCCACCCAGCAACCACTCCTGAATTATCTCCCCTTCTCTACCCTTTTGCTGCAAAGAGATACTAAGCTGGCTCCCAAGGCTCATTGCTGCTCACTTGGTAATGTCTCTATTGTCAAGAGAATGCAGAATTTATTTGTAGCAGCCTGGAATGTCCCAGGGAAGGTGGGTTCTCTTAGGATGCCTGAGAGCATCTCAGATGGTAACACTGGGGACAGCAGGGCCCTGGAGGGCTGCAATGTTAGCTGTGCCAACTGTAAGTGCAGGGGGAGTCTTGCTGTCATGCCAACAGGGACAGCCTGGGTTTCCTGTGCAGCCAGGAGGCACTGAATTCTCTCACTCCCAACAGCCTTTCTCTGCTGCTCTGTCCAAGGTATTTGTATAAATGGGAACAAAGAAAAGAAAACACCCTAAGCCTCCAGCGGGTCCCTCTGGAACCAGCCTTGCAATGCACACACACTCCCAGGTGCTTCTGGAATTACAGAGACAACAACGTGAGCCGCTACAGAGCTACTACTGGGGTGGGTTTCATCTGCACGGGTCTGGGATGCATCTCAAGGGTCCAGGAGGGTCACCAGCGCTGTCGTCTCTTTCTCTCCCGCAGCTTCAGCCGTCTGGCGGGCAGGCTGACAGGCTGCTTCCCAAACTTCTCCATGATCTCTCTGATCCTGGCTAGGTTGGTCTTGCTGAGCGTGAAGTCGCAGCGCGTGGCCCCCATGTCGTAGCCAACCATGCAGTTCTTGGTGGAGGTGGTGAAGCCGTCTGCCTTCGCCGTGACCACGTATTCTCCAGGGTTCAGGAGGCGCCAGTAATCTCCATCACTGGCTGTGAAAAGAAACCAGGGGGGTCTGAGAGCATTTCTTTCCTAACACAAGCCCGCCCCTGCAGACGGAGCCCCCGAGGCGGGCAGCCGGGAATCTGAGCTCCTGCAGAGGCCGGTTCTAAAGGCTCTATGGAAGCCGAGATGTTTTCCTCTTTGGAAGCTGCTTTAATGGTTTTAACAGGAAGGGGTGTGGGGGATAGGATCCCCATAGCGATCTCAAACATTCCTTCTGTGTGACAATACCAGCCATTCATTATGAACTTGAACTTGCAAATGGCATGCCCTCACTTGGAAACACCATCTTGAAAAGCCATCAGCGGGCGGCTGCCTGGCTCCCCCTGGCATGGCTACAAATACAGAAAAATGATTTCTAAAAGGGCTGAGGTTCTTTGCTTTTGAAAAGAGAAGGAAAGGACTGCCCAGAAGGAGGGCCCAGCACCCGCATGCCACTCCACAGCCCCCCTCCCACGGCAGAGAGAGAGACTTGGAGCTTCGAGAGCAGTTACAGTCAGATGCTGAGAGGCAGAGAGGGCCTTGAGACCCAGCAAGTGGAAGCCAGCCGGGGGAGGGTTATACCACTGCTCACGTAGTCGGCAGGTACCTAATGTGGCCAGGGTGCACCCTTCGCTCCCTGTGATGGGAACAGCCTTTGGCAGGGCCCGTTCTTGGCCTTCACTAATCCCCTGCACACCCGCAGTAGCTGAGGCTTACACCTTCTCATGCCAATAGGACATTTGGTTTCCTGTTCACTCCTCTCTCTTCATCCCATTCAACTGGACCCACATTCAGCTGAATGAGTGCTACATGGTATTCAGTGGAGGGATTACACGAGGCCCCTGTGATGTGCTGAGAGTAAGACATGCTCTGAAGGACTCTGCAGTTTAACACAGAAGCCCAGACGGGAGCAGGAGGCCGTCCATGCTCTCCAAGACACTGTCTGTGGAAGGAGAGGTGAGAGGGTGGAGTGCAGGTGAAGGAGGAGGCTCGCGCAGGTTGGCCCAGGGAGCTGTGGGAGTCAGAGTCGCCTGGGAAGGGGAACTGAGTGCGAGGCTCAGGCATGACTGCACAGCCCACGCACCTCGCACCCAGAAAAGCCACGAAGAGCATTTTATTTCATAGAAAATCTTGCATTTTCAGTAAAGGAAGACATAAGGCAAGCCACTTTCTATATGTGTGAACACGCATCTGTGTGTGTGTGTGTGTGTGTGTGTGTGTACGCGCGCACACGCGTGAGCACACCCACACTTCTGTCCAGGCCTCTCATAAAGAGTTACCATTTTGCAGACCGTATGTACGTGCAGCAAACAACCACTTCTCTATTTCATTTTCTACAACATCTTCTGTTCCCAAGACCTCGCTGCATCGCACGGGATGTCTCTGATGAATAAGATTATAATATAAATTTAAACTTGATGCCTCAAAAATGTTGTATATGTTTATGTGGAAGATAGGTATTTACACACACACACACACACACACACACACACACACACACACCTCTTCCATCCCTCAGAAGATTCCAGAACTTGTGTAGACAAGTATAGCTTGCCCAGGGTCTGCTTCGAACTTGATCCCATCCAGTCTTTTCTCTCAAAGCTTTAGACTGGACAGGACATTCAGATTGTCCCAAGAGAGAGACCTGCTAGTTACTAGCTAAGTGGCCTCGCGCAGAATACTACAGCTCTCTGGGCATCAGATTACTCGTACAGAAGGGGAGTAACCATGCGGCCTATACCATGAGCTGCCTGGAGGGTTCAGCGAGGTAGTGCAGGCCTGCCTGCTGCGCGCTGTGTTCTCCATGAGGGTCTCTGGTACCTCCTTCTCCATCTCACAGTCTCTGAGGTGCCACGGGCCTAAGTGTTCTCACCAGGCTGGAGACTCCTCGGGAGGCATGACCTTAGCCTCAAACCCATGTTTAGGCAACAGGGAGAAACAGACAAGCAGGTGGCACCTGGGAATGGTGTCCCTGTCAGTCTGAAGATTCCCCATTCAGATAAGAGCTAAGCATTCTGAGCAAAACCCGAACCCAGGCCCCGCCGCCCCTCCCACATCATCACGTGCCACTGCCCACAGCCACCAACAATGCTTCTTTCTGTTCCTTGACTCTTGACTCTGAGTCTCTGTAACTACGGTTCCCTCCAACTGGAATGCGATTCCTTGCTCTTCTAAAGGCCAGCTTGTGCTCACCCTCTGAGGGAGGAGCCCTTCCTTGACTTCCCCATGCATTTCCACATTTCACCTGACTCCCTTCCTCCTTGGCACTGGCTATCGTCTACAATGAGCTCAATACACTTTCCCTTATAATCATTTGTAGCTCTCCTGCATGAGAACGCTCACTCTTAGAGTAAGGAGCATCCTCGCTCTGTTCGCGGCAGTATTCCCGGGCAGGTGCCTAGCAGGTGCTCAATAAGACATGTTAAAAGAGTGAAAGAGATGATCAGGGATGTGTTTAGGTTCACAGAATCAGAACAACGGGCGTTACCTCTGTCTTCTAAAGTTTCTATTTTGGAAACAGGAATCCGCCTGGCAGGGCACCCTCTCCCCAGAAGTTCTTGGATGGGGTTTCTACACATCATCCCTGAGGCTCTTGTTCTCTCTGCTTCTACCCCTGACAACCACAAAGCCTCGAATCATGCACTTGATGAAATGTGGGGTACACTGCTCTGAGTGAGAGGTCAGTGTTCAGGGATGAGCACCTCGTGGAGCCAGAGGGAAGGTCAAAAAGTGGGGAGTCCTCGGTGTTTGTGGACAGGTGGGGCACCCAGACCCGGCGAGTGTCTCTTCTTTGGCAGGCCAGGGTAGCAGCCACCACATGGAGCACAGCCATTGGACTTCTAAGCCAGGTGTTTGGCCAGCTATTGATAACCATCTCAGAAACATGCTTACTAGCTTCGCTCTCTGGAATTCCAGTTAGTGTTTCTGTTTATTTTATGCAAAATATCTCCAGAATAAAACTTGTCAGATCATATAGGCCTCAGATAGGCAAATTCTGAGCTTCTGTCACTAAAACCAATAAAATAAAGAGCCATGTGTAATGTACGGCGTGTGTGTGTCAGGACAACACATTGGGAAATCACTTCCGGGGCAGCAAAGCGAGGGAGACACATTTCCCATTAGCTCATCCAGACCCGCTCCTCGATTACAGGGGCTTGAAATTCAGAGCCCATTAGGCGAAGCCTTCTCATCTAGGTCTATGGGGCCCCAGGGCCCTTTTACTTCCCACTCCGTTTCAAACCCTCGTATTTTTTCACATTGCCTACCAGGCACTAAATAGTCCAAGAACAATCCAGGCTCTTTTATGAATCACTGCTTTAAAGGTGCTCTTCAGCAATATTTAAAATACAAATCCTATGGAGGACCAGATGCAACAGCCTATCTTTCATCAGTAATGACTGCCAGCAACCCCACGGTCTCTAGAACCTTAGGGGTACTCAGTCTATGTGTGTAGAATTAACATGTGAATGAACAGGTAACTGAGCAGATGAATAAATGGATGCCTATGAGGGGCTACACCGTGCAGAATTTCCGCACAACACAGCATGAAGCCTCACGGTCAGTAGCTATCAGATCCAGGACAAATGGTACGGAACTTCAGAGAAGACCACTGAGTTAAGAAATCGGTAACTAAACAGAAAGAATGCAAGTCACGGCATTGCACGACCATCTTACTACTTTGTAGGATTTCAGAGGCATTCACCCATTTCAATAACTGTCCTTCTGTGCCAGGCAGCTTGGCATTGAGCACACGGGCCAGGCTGAATCCAGCCTCCCTTCCACCTCGGTCCCAGAGTCTCCTCCTGGCAGGCCAAATGGGGCCATTTGTTGGGAGAACAGGATCTATCAGATCACGTGAACAGTTTGCCCCTTCTCCCCTGTGAGGAGAATCAACATGGAGACCCAGGAGAGAGCTCTGGATATGGAGGCTCAGACCCGTGGCTCCACTCACAGCTTTGCCACTCACTCTGCAACCCTGGAAACATGTAATGTTCATTCATATATTCGTTCATTCACTCATTCAAAAATATTCAGTAAGCACCCACTGTTCACACCTGGCCAGGCAGGTTGCTTGGGATACTCAATGAACAAAACAGTCAAAGATGCCTGCCCTTAGCTGGGGAGGTGGTAACAATAATAAGCACAATAAATAGCAGGCTATTAGGTGAGATATTAGAAGGGAGAATGCCACAGACAAAGTTGGGTGGTTCGAGGGACCGACAGGGTGGGCGGCAGGTGTGCAGTGTTAGATAGGGTGGTCAGGGCTGACCCCTTCAGTTGGCTCTGAGCAAGGACCAAAGAGGATGAGGAAGGAGCCAAAGGCCTCTCTGGGGGAAGAAGGACCAGGCAGAAGAAGGAACTACAGTGACAACCCAACCTGTGGCTGTCAGTCCACTAGGAACAGTGAGTGGCCAGGTAGGACAGAGTGATCACACTTATTTGCCTAGGATAGGGGGTTCCTGAGATTTCCAGTTTTAAGCTGAGGTACCCCAGGTGATGAGAGTCTTGGGCACTAAGGTTTGAAACCTGAGACTTGGAGCACCTTCATTTCCAAACGACTTTCAAATCAGTCAACCAGAGATAAGGCAGCGTGTCGGGCGGGTACTGCAGGGCACCTGAGGGTGGTTTCCCAACCCAGCATGGAGCCAGAGGCCTGAATCCAAACCCCACTTACCTCCTGAACCTCCTCGGGGTCAACTAGCCTCTTAGAGCTTCTGCTTCGCACCTGAACAAGGGGAAAGAATGGCTTTTCCCTCAGAGGGCTAAAGTGGAAAGAGACACCATGTGTGAAGTTCTTGGGAATACGAACCGGCCATATGTTTCTGCTGTGGCTGAGTGAGAGAACCAGGGGCTGTGGGACCATCCGTTGCTGTCCCGGGGTCACTCCATGACTCCGTAAATGCATTTAAAAGTGTGAGATTCTTTTGATATTTTAGGAACCAGAAACCAAGTTTGTTTATAAGGCCCTGGGTCTGTCTTACACTTTCTCTTTCTCTGTAGTAACAAGAGTTGGAGTAGGATTTTGGCAGTACCTTTTAGAGGTCATTTTCTGGCCCCCAGATTATCCAAGATTCTGAAATTTTCTACCCTCCACTCAAATGGAAATCACGTGTGCCCATTCAAGATTTAGTATCCCCAGCTACTTGTCCCTTAACCAGGAGAGAGCTGGGTCTCCTTGTGGCTTTCTTCATGTGCCTCACTTCCCCATCTAATGTCAGTGTTTAGAAGATGGGATTGTCATGAGGATGAAGGAAATCAACACATGCAAAACAATTACAAGAGCATGTGGCATATACGAGACTTCTTATATATATACTTCTTATATATATACTATATATCAGGGCTTCTTGTAATCCTCCTCTTTGCATTACAGATGCTCTTCTTCCTAAAACATGTTCAGTGACACCCATAGTTTAGCAGAAAAATCACATCCTCCTGGGACTGGCACTCAAAGCGTGGTCCTGATGCTGCCCTGCCCCAGCTGCCTCTTGCTGCTGTCCGCTTTGATCTCTACCCTCCAGCCCTGCTGAGCCCCTCCACGAGCATGGAAGCCCCAGTTCTTTTAGGGTGACCTGCCTGTCCCTTTCTCAGGCTCCATCTGCCTGGTCTGGGGGCTAAGCTGCCTGTGTAGGTAACCACCCCGTGGAGACAGAGCAGCTTTCCCAACTTCCCAGCAGCCTCCCCTGCAGCTGCTCCAAGCCCTCCCCAGGGAAGGAAGCACAGGCTGAAACCTCACTCCAGGGTCTCTGGGTAAGGCTGGAGAAGGAGATGCTATGTCAGCGCTGAGTATGAAGTTTCTCAAGTTGTGATTGTAACCCAAGTCCAACACTTCAAGAAAACAGACATTTCCTGTCCAGAGGCAGTTTGTAGACACTTGTTACCTGTTCGGATGTCATGGTTAACGCCTTCTACAGAGATGATGGCATTTGGAATTCCTTTTCCATGCAAATCTCTCACCAGGCCTTTGATGCCACGATGAACCTGCCCAGCAAACACGATGAGACACCGTGAGGTACAGACACATACGGGGTGGCACATGCTCAGAGGAATGACCACATGAAGAGGCAGCAAGAAAGAGGGCGGCCATCTGCAGGCCGCAGAGGAAACCGGCCCTGCCACACCTTGATCCTGGGCTTCCAGCTCCAGGGCTGCGAGAGAATAAATGTCTGCTGCTTCAGCTGCCCAGTCTATGGTATTTCCTCGTGGTAAATACAGACTAAGACGAGGGCCCCAGGCATGTTGGCTCAGACAATATCACTGGCTCCCCCAGAGTAGCATCAAGACCCCCAAAATGGCCCATCTGCCTTCAGCCAGTGGGTTACAGCTTGCCCTGGGGGTCTGACCACATGGAAGCAGATAGCAGCTGCCTGCCACACCGTGGCTGCCCCAGGATGAAGACCAGGCCGGAAATACTAATTCCATCCCATGCCTCCGGACACCTCCCTGGCCCTGCTCCTCAGCCAGGCCCCGCATCACCCGCCATACCTGTTCCATGAACACGATCAGAGACTCCCGGTTATTCTCCCACTCCTCGGGCAGCTCACTCTCGTGCGGGTATTTGTCACAGCCCACGTAGATGGACAGCTCGAAGCAGTTCGTGTGAAGGTAGCTGAAATCGTTCAGACCTGCCGAGCCAACCGGATGTGTCAACTGAACAAAGTTCAAGTGGCCCCGGGGGAGGCAGCAGGAATGTTCAGGAACTCTCAGAAGATTTCATTAAAAGCGACAGCAAGCTTCTACTGCAGACAGACAGCTCTAAAGAGCAAGTGTGGGCGGGTGGGGGAGCTGAGAGGATGCAGCAGGAACGACGGAGGGGAGGACAGATCTTTGTCCATCTCTGTCAAAGATGGACAGGCTGAAATAAGTGCTTTTATAATGTTTATTTTATTAAAAATAGTAGAACCCACCCACCATGTTTGGAATAAGGCTATCAGTAGTGGGATTTATCTCTACAGTTACGCTGATCTCAGCTACAGGTCTTTGTTTCCTACTCTGGTTCATAAAAATAGCTGCCCACACCACCATTTACTGAGTTACATCTTTACATTTTACATTTACATTTACATTTCTGTAACCCAGGACCTGTCCCAGGCAGTGTGCATCTGCTAGGTCACTCGGCCCTTCCCCCAGGCCCAGCACAGGGAGGCAACATTGCACAGATTTACAAAGAAGAAAATTGAGGCTGTGAATGGTAAGAATCAAATCCAGGAGCGTGTTCCTAGAAAGGGCCAGAGTTCAGCTTAAGAACTAAGTGCGGGTCTGCATGAGTCTCCAAACAGAGCCATGCTGCTTGGGGACTGTGGGACAATCCCACCCACTCAGTAAACCCCAAAACAGACAGACCCCGTGTCCTGCTATGACCATGATGTGACGCGAAGTGGCCAGCCTGGCACACGGTTGGTCCTTGTGTGAGTTTCTGGGGCTGCTGTTACTAATTACCACCGTCTGGCTACAAGCCGACGTCCACTCATTCTCCCATAGTTCTAGAGGCCAGGAGAAATCAAGGCGCTCCTGCTCCTTCCAGAGTCTCCGTAGAGCATCCCTCGCTGCCCATTCTGCTCTTGGTGGCCCAGGCGTTCCCTGGCATGGGGCAGTGTCCCCCACCTCTGCCCCCTTCTCCACACAGTCTTCTCCTCTGTGTCTGTCTTCTCTTCTGTCCCTTACAAGAGCCCATCCCGGTAACCACGAAATCCCCATCTTAGGGCCCTGAATGTAATTATATCTTCAAAGATCATCTTCCCGATAATGCGACATTCACAGGTTCAAAGGGCTGTAATGGGAGCGTATCTTTTGGGGGCCACCAGTCAAGTCACTGTGCCACCAACATTTGCGAAGTGAAGAAGTGAGTGTGGGACGCCATAGAGCACCGTGGCTTTCCTCCCAGCACTTTGGTTTCTGAATGGGATGGTTGGCACGCTGTGGTCTGCAGGAGCCTGGGAGGCACTCTCCCGGAAAGTTCCTCTGGCGAGCCTCCCCTGGGGTCCAGGGTCAGTCATGGACGCAGAAGCTGAGTGCGTGGGGCTCTGTATGGACTGAGAAAAGGAGCATGTTCTCCGGGGTCTTGTCAGCGCAGTCCCTGGGCATCGATTCTCCCCTTCCTTCTCCTGCAATGCTGGGTATAAATGTCAGCTTTGACATCAGGTTGTGGGCTATCAAGAGTGACTCTGCCAACCCACTGCCCAATCCCGGGAGTCAGAGGTGAGTGGCACAGCACGTGGCCACTCTCTCCGGGATCCTGGGTTCCAACCACTGACCAATCAGCAGCAAGGGGCTTTGAACACACAGTGTTGAGCAAATGGACAGTCCTTCGCGAGGGTCTGGTCTGGCTGCAGGTTGGCCCAAGGCCAGGTCAACCCATTAGCTCAGCCCCGCAGTGTGGGATTACAGGAGGCACAAGGGGCTGGTGGGTAAGGGATACACCAGTTAGCACAGGTCTTGACTACTAGGACTGGACTGGACTCCCCTTTGCACATGAAGTCTCATTACTCCCGCCCTCCTAGGCTTTGTTGGTACTGGAATAAAGGTGGTAATTAAACATTCGGGAGTGGTCCTGCCATTTTGCAAGAAGCGTCTTCAGGGCATTGGAAGTTGGCGCAGCTCTGGCAGGATGAAGAGACCCCAGCTGGGGAGAAGCTTGGGTGGAGCAGCTTGGCTGTTGTGACCCCGCCCCACAGGTGAGGCTCACTAAGAACACTGGCTGGGAATGGCTTCAGCAGCCACATCCGTGGGCGAGGAGCAATGACATGAGCAGGCAGTTCCTGACAAGCCATCTGTCCTGGCTGGACTGGAAGACATTCCCATTCCGTCCTGTTCTCTCTTTGACTGGAATCCTTGAGGCTGCGCATTCCTTAAAGCTCTGTGCATGGATTCTCCCATAGCACTGCCTTGGCTGTGGCGGACAGGTGCAGGGCTGCAGCCCAGCAGCATAGCCTGACACCATTTTCCTGTCAAAATGCACACACTGCCAACGATGCGCTTTTTTTTTTTTTGTAGTACCGGAGATTGAACCCAGGGGCGTTCTACCTGAGCTACACCCCCAGCCCTATTTTATTTTTTTAGTTTGAAACAGGATCTCACTAAGTTGCTGAGGGCCTCCCTAAGTTGCTGAGGCTGGCTTTGAACCTGTGATCCCCTATCTCAGTCTCCCAAGTGCTGGGATTACAGGCATGCACCACCACACCTGGGAATGATGTGCATTTGGAAACCTATTAAACCTTGCTCTCCACTGCCCCGCTCCCCATTAAACACCACCTGGCAGTGCACCGCTAATGAGTGAGAAAGAACTGAACAAAAAGAGGGGAGGGGAGGAAATTAGAAATCACATTTCATTAATCTACAAAGAAATGAGTCTGCAGACTCCACCGCACCGCCTAAAAGAAGAATGATTACAAAGGCTCGAGCCACCACATGGCTCCGCCACCATGTCCCTGGAAAAAGGGAAAATATAATTGATAGAGAGAAAATATTACATGCTGCCTGTCTGATTATGCAGTAGCCAACTTTTCATAACATTACTATCGACCCGGCAGTCACAAATCCAGCTGTGTTCATACCCAATTTAGTCATGGCAGCCGTGAAAAACAAACATATTTTACTTAAAGATTTTTGTAGGTGGGTTTTTAGGGCTAAAATTGAAAATTAAAAAATGATATTTGCATTCATTTAAAATGTTTTAGTTTTTTAAAGCTTAACTGATAGGTAAAAACACAAAAATCGTACCTATTTATGGGGTGCCCTGTGACCATTCAATACATGTATACATTGTATAATGTTTAAATCAGGATAAATACCTCTATCTCCTCTAAAAAATGCTTTTTGCGCTCTCTCTCTCTTTCTCTCTCTCTCCCTCCCTCCCTCCCTCCCTCCCTCCCTCCCTCTCTCTCCCTCTACTTAGTGAGGCCCT
>PVJS01021366.1:0-31583 GCA_004027185.1 Glis glis
CGGTCCCGGGGCGGGCAGCTCGGCCCGGAGGCCCGAGGCTAGCGGCGATGCAGCCGGCCACGGCTTCTGTTACTGCCCCGGCAGCCGCAAGCGCAAGCGGAGCAGCGGGGCCTTCTGCTACTGTCACCCCGACTCCGAGACGGACGAGGATGAGGAGGAAGGCGACGAGCAGCAGCGGCTGCTCAACACCCCTCGCAGGTACGTGAGGGGCGCTTCCAGGCTGGTCGGCACCCGCACCTGTTGGGTCTGAGGACGAGCCGGCGCCCAAGTGCTGGCTGGGTGCGGCGTCCCCCAGCCTGTAAAGAGCCGACGTGCCCTTGACCGGGTAAATGAGGGAGCCGGCCCCATGCAGGGCAGATCCGGGAGACACCTGGTGTTGTGCAGTGTAAACCACAGACGCTGCCGGGGTGGTGTTACAGCCCCAAGATGCGCCCGAGGAACGGCAAGCCGGAGCCTGCGTCTCTTTCAACCCTAGAGACGACCGACCGGCTGGTCTTCCCTAGTACAGCTTTGCCCTCTGTGAGTGGGTAACCGCAGAATTGTTTTGCATCCGGTTGCCTTTAATAGTATAGAGATGTAAATTCCGTGTCTGAGATGGACACCTTTTTGTCGCCCACTCAGTGAAGGGGAAATGATTGCACCTAGTTCTCCTTAATTATAAAGGTGAAGTTTACCAATAGTGTGCATGTATTCCTAATTAGGAACAAAGTCTATAGTAGTTGAAATCATTGGCTGTGGATCTATGTAAGGCTGTGCTGCAGCTTGCTTAAGATTTTTTTTTTTTTTGGCTAGTTGGAAGACAAAATTTTGCTTGTAAACTAGAATGTAGTTTACAAGTAGAATATATTTTCTCATAATAATTTGATTACTTTTTAAGGTATTGGTGGAGTCATATAGATATAATTTTTAAAATGAAACTTTAAACAATAATTCAAAAAGATTTTGCTACACAAATGTTAAATATTGTAAAAAAGTATCATGGGGGTGATGTAACAGCAGTGGTAGAGTATCATAAATCTTAAGTGTCATAGGTAAAGCATCATAGATAGAAATTGTTAATAGTTTGACTTATAAAACCTTTCATACGGATTTTATGTGTGAATATATTTATTTACAAAATATGGACCCCCTACTGTGAATACTTTACAGTAACCTTTTTAGGCATTCTACCTCAGCGCTACACCCCCAGCCCTATTTAATTTTTATTTAGAAACAGGGTCTCACTAGGTTGATGAGTCTCATTACTTGCTGAGACTGTCCTCGAACCTTCGATCCTCATGTCTCAGCCTCCCAAGTACTGGGATTACAAGCATGCGCCACCATGCCCAGCTCAACAACCTTTTTAAGGTGTCAGTGTAGCACAATTTTAAGAGCTCAGATTCTGAGTTGTCTATATTCTGCACTTAGTATCCTTCTTTTCCTTATATGTAAAATGGGGATATTGATCCTACCTTGCAGAATTTCCCAAATTTGAGAATGAACACAATGCCTGGCATGCACACACTCAGTAAATATTATGTCTCTCTGATGAATTGGCCCCTTTATCATTTTAAAATGTTCATTCTTTACCCTGAGTAACATACCCACTACCACTTTATTTTGATAATTATTTGAATGGTGTATCTTTCTTTATACTTTCACTTTTTACCTATCTTTTTATATTATTCTTATATCTTTATATTTGTTTATATGTATTGGTGCAATGTAATTGTACATCCTAGTTAGATTCAAAGTGATACAAACATCCATGTACACATTGCTTGGTGTACTTTCCTCTGTATACCACCCCACTCCACCCCCTGCTCATACATGTTAGTGAGATTGGTAGCTGAACCTTCTTGTATGGACATAACCTTATTTGAACTCGTTTTCCTGAATCCTCGTTTTCCCCCTCCCCACTTCCTTTTCCCAACCCCTTCCACTATACTACTGGTTTCTCTCATTTAACTAAAGACCCTTTTGCTTCCTATTTTTGTTCTGGCTTCCACATATAAAACATACAACCCTTGACTTTTTTTGTGTGTGTGTGTGGTACCGGGGATTGAACCCAGGGGCGTTCTACCTCTGCGCCACACCCCGGCCCTATTTTTTTATACTTTATTTTGAAACTGGGTCTCATGAAGTTGCAGAGGGCCTCACTAGGAAGAGAGAGAGAGAGAGAGAGCTGAGGCTGGCTGGGAACCTGGATCCTCCAGTCTCCGCCTCCCAAAGTACTGGGATTACAAGCGTGCGCCACCATGCCTGGCTACATAGCCCCCTTTTTAAATTTTTTTTGTTTTGAAACAGAGTCTCACTAGGTTGTTGAGAGTCTCCCTACATTGCTGAGGCTGTCCTTGAACCTGCGAGCCTCCTGTCTCAGCCTCCCAAGTACCAGGATTACAGTACACCACATCCAGCTCTTCAGACTCTTGTTTGTATCCTTCATTACACAGAAGCTTTTTAACTCGATGACATCCCATTTATTGATTCTTGATTTTATATCTTGAGCTTTACGGGTCTTGTTGAGGATGTCTCTACCAGTCCCTGTATATTGGGAAGTTGGTTCTCTGCCCTTATTCTAGTAATTGCAAAGTTTCTGGTTTAATTTCAGGTCTTTGATCCATTTTAGGGTGAGTTTTGTGCAGGGAAAAAGATAGGAGTCTAATTTCATTCTACAGTGTTATCATCATTTGTTGAAAAGATTGTTTTTCCTTCAATATATATTTTTGGCCCCCTTTGTCAAAAATCAACTAGTTAAACTGGGTGTGGTGGTACATGCCTATAATCCCAGTACTTGGGAGGCTGAGACAGGAGGATCACAGGTTTGAGGACAGCCTCAGCAAGTAGTGAAACTCTCATCAATCTAGGGAGATACTTTTTCAAAGTAGAAAATAAAACCAGGCAGAGGTAGAATGCCCTTGGGTTCAATCCCCAGTAACACACACACACACACACACACACACACACACATACATCAACTGGCTGTAAGTGTGAGATTTGTCTCTATATCTTCTGTTCCATTCCCTTGGTCTGTGTGTCTGTTTTTGTGCCAATACCATACGGTTTTGTTACTATAGCTGTGTAGTAAAATTTGAAATCAGGTATTGTGATGCCTCCTGTATGGTTCTTATTGCTCAGGACTGCTTTGGATTATTCTGGGTCTTTTGTTCTTCCATATGAATTTTAGGACTTTTTTCTAGTTCTGTGAAGAATGACACTGGTATTTTGATAGGGATTGCATTGAATCTCTAGATTTCTTTTGGTAGTATGGCCATTTTGACAATGTTTATTCTGCCCATCCAAGAACATGAGAAGTCTTTCCATCTTCTGAGGTCTTCGATTTCTGTCTTCAGTGTTCTATAATTTTCATTGTAGAGGTCTTTTTTTTTTTTGGTGATACCAGGGATTGAACCCAGGGGCATTCTACCTCCGGGCTACACCCCTAGCCCTATTTTTTTTTTATGCTTTATGTGAAACAGGGTCTCACTAGGTTGCTGAGGGCCTCGCTAAGTAGCTGAGGCTGGCCGTGAACTTGCAATCCTCCTGTCTCAGGCTCCCAAGTACTGGGATTACAAGCGTGTGCCACCACACCTGGCTATTGTAGAGGTCTTTTACCTCCTTGGTTAGATTTATTCTCCAGGGGTGTGTGTGTGTGTGTGTGTGTGTGTGTGTGTGTGTGTGTGTGTGTGTAAGTGTGTGTAAGTGGGGGGGATATTGTGAAGGGAACTGTTTTCAGATTTCTTTTTCAGTGGTTTTGTGGTTGGTATATAGAAAGTATTGATTTTTGTTTTCTTTTTTTTTTTTGGTTCTGGGGATTGAACTCAAGGTCATTCTACCTTCCAGCTACACCCCCAGCCTTATTTTATTTTTTTCAAACAGGGTCTCGCTAAGTTGCTGAGGCTGGCCTCAAACCTGTGAGCCTCCTGTCTCAGCCTACTACTTACTGGATTACAGTCATGGGCCACCATGCCTGGCTTATATTGCTTCTTTATTGTCCTAGAGTTTCTAACTGCCCCGTCTCCCCCATTGACAAAAGAATAATATTCCTTCATCATATCTTCAGGTTTTTCTATCTTCTGAAACACACTTGCATGAGGTCCATTTTCTTTAAACACTAGACCTCCCTCATCCTCCTGCTCCGTGGCTCTCTCTACCCTTATCCTGGAACTTATTTTCACTTCATCTGTAGGATTGGATCCAATGTTTTCTGTGGCCTACATCTTTTTCTCTCATTCTTTTTTTTTTTTTGCGGTATCGGGGATTGAACGCAGGGGCGTTCTACCTCCACGCTATGCCCCCGGCCCTATTTTTTATACTTTATTTTGAAACCAGGTCTCACAAAGTTGCGGAGGGCCTCACTGAGGAGAGAGAGAGAGAAAGAGAGAGACAGGAAGAGAGAGAGCAAGAGAGCTGAGGCTGGCTGCGAACCCGGATCCTCCGGTCTCCGCCTCCCAAAGTACTGGGATTACAAGTGTGCGCCACCACACCCGGCTCTCTCATTCATTTTAATGAGCTACATCTTCAAGTATTTTCTCATGAAATCGTGCAAAGGGGGATAATTTGTGCAAATCTAAATGTAAATTTAGTCTCTCTCCCTTTATTCATTCCTTGTCTAGGTATGGAACTCTGTAGTAATTTTTCATATCTTTGAATATGAAATACTTCATTGCCTTGTGACCTACAACATAGATAAAAAATTTGATCTTGGTCTAATTCTCTTTTCTGTTTAGGTTTTTTTTTCTTTTTTTCTTTCTCTCTGGAACATTTGGAATTTTTTTCTTCAGTATTTTTTTAACTTAACTAGAAAGTACCTAAGTGAGGGTCTTTTACTGCCTTGATAATTGGTGGATCCTTATAATCTGGAGACTCATACTAGTCTCTAAGAGCTCTTTCTTATTCTAAATAATCCTTATCATAGCATCTTGTTATTTTATAAATATAATCTGAGCTTTCTAGGTATATGAATGAGTTTTTATATTTATTTATTTATTTATTTATTTATTATTTATTTTTGCAGTACTGGGGATCAAACCCAGGGGCATTCTACCTCTGAGCTCCACCCCCAGCTGTATTTTTTATTCTTTATTTTGAAACAGGGTCTCACTAAGTTGCAGAGGGCCTCATTAAGTAGCTGAGGCTAGCCGCAAACCGGGTTCTTCCGGTCTCAGCCTCCCAAGTACTGGGATTACCGGCTATGAAAGGGTTTTTTAAATTCTCTTTTCCCTGAATTGTTTTCTGGGGTTAGTTTCTTTCACTCTCTCATGTTGGATGGTCTTTGGTTGTTCTCTTAGATTTAAGAATGAATGGCTGCAAAGCTGGGCATGGTGGCGCACACTTGTAATCCCAGTACTTGGGAAGCTGAGACAGGAGGATCCAGGTTCACAGCCAGCCTCAGCTACTTAGTGAGGCCCTCTGCAACCTCGTGAGACCCAGTTTCAAAATAAAGTATAAAAAATAGGGCCGGAGGTGTAGTTCAGAGGTAGAATGCCCCTGGGTTCAATCCCCGGTGCCGCAAAAAAAAAAAAAGAATGAATGGCTGCAGCTGGGCATGGTTGCGTACGCCTGTAATCCTGGTACTTGGGAGGCTGAGACAGGAGGATTGCAGGTTTGAGGCCAGCCTCAGCAATTTAATGAGGCCCTCAGCAACTTAGCAAGACCCTGTTTCAAAATAAAAAGGGCTGAGGGTATAGCTCAGAGGTAGAATGCCCCTGGGTTCAGTCTTTAGTAACACACACACACACACACACACACACACACACACACACACACATGAGTCTGGTGTGTGTATGTGTTTTGTTTTGGTACCGGGGATTGAACCCCAGGGAATTTAACCTTAGAGCTACACCCTAGCCCCTGTTTTATTTATTTATTTTTTATTTTGAAACGGTCTCACTAAGTTGCTGAGACTGGCTTCAAACCTGCGATCCTCCTGTCTTAGCCTCCCAAGTACTGGGATTTCAGTTGTGCACCACTGCGCCCAGCTGTGTGTGTTTTTTTGTGTATGTGTGGTACTGGGGATTGAAACCATTGGCATTCTACCTCCAAGCTATACCCCCAGCCCTTTTTATTTTGAAATGGTCTTGCTATGCCCGGCGTGGTGATACACGCCTGTAATCCCAGTACCTGGGAGGTTGAGACAGGAGGATTGCAGGTTCAAGGACAGCCTCAGCAAGTAATGAGACTCTCATCAACCTAGCGAGACCCTGTTTCCCATAAGAAATAAAATCGGGCTGGGGGTATAGCTTGAAGGTAGAATGCCCCTGGGTTCAATTCCCAGCACCACCAAAAAAAAAAGGCCTCGCTAAGTTCCTGAGGCTGGCCTCAAACCTGTGATCCTCCTGCCTCAGGCTCTGAAGTACTGGGATTATATGCATGTACCACCACACCCAGGTGCATGCGCTATTTTTTATAGTTTCGTCTTTTTGAAAGGTAGGGGTAGGGTTCTTGCTGTGTTGCTCAGTGTAGCCTCAAACTCCTGGGCGCAAGCAACCCTCCTGCCTCAGCCTCTCAAGTAGCTAGGACTACAGGCATATACCATATACCAACCATGCTCAATTTACATGTGCCCTCTTTTTTTTTTTGGTGCTTAGGATTGAACCCAGGGATGCTCTACCTCTGAGCTACAACCCCAGACTTATTTTATTTTTTATTTTGAAACAAGGTCTCACTAAGGTACTGTGTGCTGTCCTGGAACTTGCAATCCTCCTATCTCAGCCTCCCAAGTACAAGTACTGGGATTACAGGTGTGCACCACCATGCCTGGCTGCATGTGCCATTTTTAATGTCTACTGGGAAGAGAGATTAAATACACTAGTTCAAGACACCATCTGAAACAATTACTTCATTTTTAAGAAGAGATTTAAAATTTCTTAACTACTAGGAAAGCTGTCTGAATTGGTCAGGAATTTAAAAGATTGATGACCTTCTGTCTACCTTTCCTTTATTTACCGGGTCATCTTGTTTAGTGATTTCCAACTTTATTTATTTTTGTGGTACTGGGGATTGGACCCAGGGGCATTCTACCTCTGAGCTACACCCCAGCCCTATTTTATTTTATTTTATTTTATTTTATTTATTTATTTATTTTTTGTGGTACCGGGGATTGAACCCAGGGGCGTTCTACCTCCGCGCTACATCCCCGGCCCTATTTTTTATACTTTATTTTGAAACCGGGTCACACGAAGTTGCAGAGGGCCTCACAAAGTAGAGAGAGAGAGAGAGAGAGAGAGACAGGGAGAGAGAGAGAGCTGAGGCTGGCTGTGAACCCGGATCCTCCGGTCTCCGCCTCCCAAAGTACTGGGATTACAAGCGTGCGCCACCACGCCCGGCTTTATTTTTTATTTTGAAACAGAGTCTCACTAAGTTGCTGAGGGATTCACGAAGTTACTCAGGCTGTCCTTGAACCTGTGATGCTCCTATCTCAGCCTCCCAAGTATTGGGATTACAAGGCTGTGCCACCATGCCTGGCTTCCAACCTTTTAAAACTGATTCTTCCTTTAAGTTAGATCTTAACGTAAGAAATCCAGTATGTTTATGGGTATAATAGGTGGTGTTCACTAGGTTAAGTTAGGTGGGATGTCCAGAGTTTACTCCTCCCCTTTCCCTGGTGGCCCTGAGGTGCTTCTCCCTTGAGCATAGTTTTGAAAACCTTTGTTCTATGTCTGCAAACCATTGTCCATGGTGGGGGGAACATTTTAATTGGTTAAAAATAATTTTAACTGGCCGGGCGTGGTGGCGCACGCTTGTAATCCCAGTACTTTGGGAGGCGGAGACCGGAGGATCCGGGTTCGTGGCCAGCCTCAGCTCTCGCTCTCTCTCTCCCTGTCTCTCTCTCTCTCTCTCTCTCTCTCTCTGTCTCCTTAGTGAGGCCCTCTGCAACTTCGTGAGACCCGGTTTCAAAAATAAAGTATAAAAAATAGGGCCGGGGGCGTAGCGCAGAGGTAGAACGCCCCTGCGTTCAACCCCTGGTACCGCAAAAAAAAATATATATAATAATTTTAACTAGTTCAGTTTGGTACTGAAATAGGCTAAATGTCAATTATTTTAACAATTACTTGAATAGGGAAATTTTTACTCTTGTTCTCCATTTTCTAGTTGTATAGCAGATTATTACCGTTATATTGAGATCCTCCATAGGGCTGACTCGTGTGTGTGTGTGTGTGTGTGTGTGTGTGTGTTTTACTGGGAATTGAACTCGGGCATTCTACTTCTGAGCTACACCCCCAGCCCTATTTTATTTTTTATTTTTTTATTTATTTTTTATTTTTATATTTTTTTGCGGTACCGGGGATTGGACGCAGGGGCGTTCTACCTCCGCGCTACGCCTCCGACCCTATTTTTTATACTTTATTTTGAAACCGGGTCTCACGAAGTTGCGGAGGGCCTCACTAAGTAGAGAGAGAGAGAGACAGAGAGAGGGAGAGAGGGAGAGAGCGAGTGAGAGAGCTGAGACTGGCCGCGAACCCGGATCCTCTGGTCTCCACCTCCCAAAGTACTGGGATTACAAGCGTGTGCCACCACGCCCGGCTTATTTTTTATTTTGAAACAGGGTCTCACTAAGTTGCTGAGGCTGGCCTGAAACCTGCAATCCTCCTGTCTCGGCCTCCCAAGTACTGGGATTATAAGCGTGCGCCACCATGCCCAGCAATAGGGCTGTTTTCTAAATGAGGAAAAAACCAAAAACCACCATGCTGACTTATCTTAATTTATTGGATATGTAATTAGTTCAAACAATTATGAAAGGTATATAGCAAAAGGCTTCCCACGCCACCACATCTATCCACTGTTGTCCCTCCTGTGAATGGAGTACCCCAGAGATGACCACTATTATTTTAGGAACTCTTACAGATATAAGCAAATTTGTATATTTAGTATCCCCCATCCTTTTACACAATGGATAAGTTGATTCCAGTGGAAATTAAACAAAAGAAATATTTGGAAACATATGCAAAATCAGTAAAACATTCAGTTTTTTCATATATGTAACTTTTGTATTTCTTTTAACAGGAAAAAATTAAAGAGTACATCCAAATATATTTATCAAACATTATTTTTGAACGGTGAAAACAGTGACATTAAGATTTGTGCTCTAGGAGAAGAGTGGAGCTTGCACAAAATATATTTATGTCAAGTAAGTATTTTATTTTTTATTGTATAACCAGGGTAGTTACTTAAACTCTTTTAAGTCGTGTTCTTTTTATTTTATTTTATTTTTTTGGGTGGTACTGGGGATTGAGCCCAGGGGCATTCTACCTCCAAGCTACACCAACAGCCCTGTTTTATTTTTTATTTTGAAACAAGGTCTCACTAGGTTGATGATATTCTCACTACTTGCTGAGGCTGTCCTCGAACCTTCTATCTCAGCCTCCCAAGTACTGGGATTACAGGTATGCGCCACCACGCCTGGCTAAGTCGTGTTCTTTCTTATTGCATTTCACAGTAATCTTTTGTATGGATAGTAGTAAAATCCTCTCATCTGGTAGGAAGTGTATTTTATTAGAAAGATGATGAACATTGTTAGTAAAAACTTATTTTGGCCTTGAAAGTAGATTTTGAAATTCACTGTCATTGTAGGCCAACAGCAATACCTCTTTGCCATTACTTCAGTAAGGTGCTTATTTTGGTGCCTTCTGATGATAAAATGGGAAAAGTTAGAAAATGTTTAACATTACCTCCTTGCCATTACTTCAATATGCTTATTTTGTTGATAAAATGGGAAAAGTTAGAAAATGTTTAACGTTAAGACTGCTAAATTTCTTTATGATTTATTCAAATTGAATAAATTCATCTGACACGTTGCTTTGTAGTTCAGGTTGAAGGAGAATGGAAAATTCTTGATTGCTTTCCTTCTCTTCTGGAAAATCCAGTTAGGTTAAAGACAGTACCAAAAAGTGTATAGACTAAGTCATTTAGCTAATATATCTATTTGATTTTTGTGCCAATGATTTTTCTGTCTACTACCCATTGTAAAGATTCAGAACTTTCAAAATAGAATAAAATGTTGCTTTAATGGCTCAAATATTTTATTCATTTATTCTTTCCTTAATGCTATGTGCTAGACATTGTTCTAGGCACTGGGGGAAAACAATGAATAGTTCTTATCCTATGGAGCTTATGTTTTTCTCTCTATAAGACTAATTACGGAAGAGACGGTGTATAAACTTTTCCAGTAAAACATTTGAAAAGGAATTTTTCTCGTGTGTGTATGTGTGTGTGTGTGTGTGTGTGTGTGTGTGTGTGTGTTACTGGGGATTGAACCCAGGGGCATTGTATCTCCAAGCTATACCTGTAGCCCTTTTTATATTTTGTTTGAAACAGGGTCTTGCTGGGTTACTGAAAGTCTTGCTAAATTGCGAGGCTGTTTTTGAACCTGCGATCCTCCTGTCTTGGCCTCCCAAATGCTGGGATTACAGGTGTGTACCACCATACCCAGCTTTTTCTCACTTTTTAATCCTAATGTTTTTTGTTTATTTTTTGAACAAGTTTACTTTGACTTGAAGAATATAGTTTAGAGAATACATCAAAATATTGGTCTTAATCTGTGGATATGGCACATATCTTTTAAATCTCTGAAAATAAAATCTCAATTTTGTGAGCTTGAGGATGAGAATGCTGGTGTTAAAATTTACCTCTCATTGACATCGAGTTGATTGTAGTTTCAAGCCATGTGCTGTAATATAGGACCTCTGAGGACAGAAATAATGTGTGCTTTGTTTACTGCTATATTCAGTGTCCTACTTTTTTTTTTTTTTGCGGTACCGGGATTGAACCCAGGAGTGTTCTACCTCCGTGCTACACCCCCGGCCCTATTTTTTTTTTTTATACTTTATTTTGAAACTGGGTCTCACGAAGTTGCGGAGGGCCTCACTAAGGAGAGAGAGAGAGAGAGCTGAGGCTGGCCGCAAACCGGGATCCTCCGGTCTCCGCCTCCCGAAGTACTGGGATTACAAGCGTGCACCACCATGCCTGGCCTAAGTAAATATTTTTAAATAAATTAGTTAATATTCGATACATTCTAAAGTACTATAATTCTAATTACGAGGGCTGCTATCTGGAAGGTAAGTAAAGACTTTATCCATTCTAGTATCTTCCCTAGAATTCAGGTCCATTCTGGATTTTTCTGATTAGGTAAAAACTAAACTTTGGGTTTTCCTTGATTTCTTTGGGGAGCATCCTTTTAGTGCTGACTTGGGGCTGGTCTAGACCCTTTATTGCCACTGTAATACAGTAAAGATTCAGCAGTTTGAGTCCTTTTAGTTTTAAGTCCTTTTTAGTTTTCTCTTCTGTCCTCCTCAGTACATTATTATGTATCTACTTTGCATGTTGTTATATGTTTGTGAGACATACTAAAATATACAACATGGTTTCCAAGCTTGAATTTAAAACCTCACCAAGAAGGAAAACATATAGGTAATATACTCAGAAATTGTTTTAACCTAAAAAAAAAAACTAACCAGGTTTGACTGGTAGTATAAGAATTCAGTTCAAGCTGGGCATGGTGGCGCATGCTTGTAATCCCAGTACTTGGGAGGCTGAAACAGGAGGATTGCAGGTTCGCGGCCAGCCTCAGCTACTTAGTGAGGCCCTCCACAACTTAGTGAGACACTGTTTCAAAAATAAAGAATAAAAAATAAGGCTGGGGTTGTAGCTTGGAGGTAGGATGCCCCTGGGTTCAATCCCCAGCACCGCCAAAAAAAAAAAAAAAAAGAATTCAGTTCAGATAGTAATAAAAGAATCTGGGCCAGGTGTGGTGGTACATGCCTATAATCCCAGTACTCAGGAGGCTGAGATAGGAGGATAACAGTTTCAGGGCCAGCCTCAGCAACTTAGCGAGACCCTTTTTCAAATAAAAAATGGGGTGGTGGTGTAGCTTAGAGATAGAATGCCCCTGGGTTTAATTCCCACTACCCCCCAAAAAAAAGGATGAATTTGGTTTAGTTTTTGTTAAAAAAAATAGTACTAAACTGAATGTATATTTTGATAGACCTAATAATGACCTTATCTTATTTTCTGTCCTGTAGACATATTTGACAGTTCTTTTTCTTGGGAAAGAACATGGTAGATTACTTTTGATATAATAGTTGCTCAGAGTTAGAATGGGAAAATAATTTGGAAGACAAAGTATTGGATAATCATTGACTTTTTTTTTTCAAGTCAGGCTACTTTTCTAGTATGTTCAGTGGTTCTTGGAAAGAATCCAGCATGAATACTATTGAACTGGAGATTCCTGACCAAAATATTGATATAGAAGGTACTGTCTCCATAATTATTATTATGCGAAATTATAAAAATATGACTTTATTCTTTTGGTGGAAAATAAAACATTCTAACCTTGTAGGCTAGAAAAAAGCTCCATTTAACACCAGGACGTGATAATTTTATATTAGTTTACTCCATACTTAAATCAGTTCTGTTCTTCCTTTCCCTAATCTATTTAGTCATGTGGGCTTTATCAATCTGTATACTTATCTTTGTAAGCATGTGTGCATGGGATATGGAGGATATAAGGGAAGGAGGGAAAAGAAAAGTATGGCCATTTTTAAGCATAATGTGTGAAGATCTTTTTGTGAAAGTTAGGATATGAATTGTGTAATCAATGCTCTTTTAGAGCTATAAGGATCCTTAGTTGAGGAAGCAGAGGCCTAGAAGAGTTAAGGAACTTGTTTTGGATCTCAGAGCAGTTTAGTGAACCTACCATCAGATTATAGATCTCCCTATTCCAGTGCTCCTTCCCGTTGCCCTTAATGATGGCCCAGGTTCAGGTACCCAGTGCCCACCATATAGGCAAAGAGAAAACTTGAGAATGTTTACAAAGCAAACCAGGTAGAACACTGATGAGAGTGGCCGTGGAGAGGAGGCCGGACAGGCCTAGATGGCTGTGGCCAGGCTTGGAGTGAGTGTGGCATGGGAGGACGGGGAGCTGTGTGCCACATTCTCCACTGGTGAAGCGCTTGAAAGAGGCAGAGTTAATACTGTCACTGAGTACTTGGACTTAATCATTGTTCTGTTCAGGAGTATCTTATAAAACTTCTTCCAAGGGCCTTTTGATTCTGGTCACTGATGTCAAGATTAGATGTTTAGGAATGCAGCCAGATTTGGTAGAATATACAAATTTGTGGCATTATATTAACATTGTCAGTTATAACCATTGCTGCTATTTAATTAGTGATACTTTTCTTATCCTTTTATGTACATACCAGATTTAGACAAGTGTCTTTGTGTGTGAAGACAGTCGTGGTTGTTATTTTGCAATAATCTTATGGATATAGCTATTGTTATTCCATTCTACATGTCCACTTTTGCTTTCAGCACTGCAGGTTGCGTTTGGATCGCTGTATCGAGATGATGTCTTAATAAAGCCCAGTCGAGTTATTGCCATTTTGGCAGCAGCTTGTATGCTGCAGTTGGTAAGTGTCTTTGTTTTAAAGTATCTCTTCCAAAAACAAAAATAAAGTTTAGCTTTTACAATTTTAAAATGAAAATGAAATAAATATGTCCTTTGTTATAAATCATTTAAAATGCTTAGCCAAAAGCAATTTATTACAACTGTGGTGGTTATCATGTCTGTGTAAAATGAATGCACACTATTTCTATGTAGCTATCTTAATATGACTGTAATATGGAAAAAATTTACTTATCTAACTTCATTTGCAGATTTCTAATAATTAGTGACTTATCTTGATTATTAAGCAGATGGCTTATGATTACTAATTAATTTAGTTCATAGATCCAAAAACATTGAATGGTACTATATAAACATTTTCTTAATTATGAAATAATTATATGTAAACCACATGTATATATTTTAATGTACTGATAGAGTGACAGATTTATTCAACAGAAGTGTATTGAGCAATGTGTCAAACTAAGCATAGAATCTAAAGGTAAATTAAAATATAGTCCCTAGCTCGATGTGGTAGTGCACTCATGTAATCCCAGTATTTGGGAGGCTGACACAGGAGGGATCCCAGCCTTAGCAATGTAGCAAGATCCTGTTTTAAATAAAAAATAAGCCAGGCATGGTGGCACACACTTGGGAGGCTGAGACAGGAGGATCGCAGGTTCGTGGCCAGTCTCGGCAACTTAGTGAGGCCCTCAGCAACTTAGTGAGAGCCTGTTTCAAAATAAAATAATAAAATAGGGCTTGGGTATAGCTTAGAGGTAGAATGCCCCTAGGTTCAATCCCCAGTACAAAAAAAAATATATATAATATATATATTACCTACATATATACAATTTGTATGTGTAATTTTTAAAAGAGCCAGGTAGTGCCTACCTGCAAGGAGCTCACAGTGTAGTGGAGGTGTTGATATACAAACCCAAAGGTAAAATAAGAGCTGTCCAGTATTATAGGTATGATAATAACCATGTTGTAGGATTTAGCGGATCTGTCGAGAAGGTCAGTTCAACCTGGTGGTGTCATAGAAGGAAATTCTTTCCAGATGGAGTCTTCATAGTCTGTTTCTCTTGAAATGTGTGAAGGGAAGGGGAGGCAGAGCATTTCAGACAGAGGGAGCAGAGTAAAACTAAGACCTAGAGATGTGAAATGGTGGAGAATTAGAGAAACTAAGAGGTCTGTGGCTTTAGCATAAATATGACAAGGATTGTAGAGACACAGAAGACAGATCATGAAAGCCCCTCTGTACTCTTATGTAAAGTTTAGCCTTTACATATAAGTACCTTTGTAAGATTTTAATCGGGGAAAAGAAAGTAATTTTTTTTTCGTACTGAGGATGGAACCCAGGGGCACTTAGCTCTGAGCTATACCCCCTATTTTATTGTTTTTTCTTTGAAACAGTATCTCACTAAGTTGCTGAGGCTGGTTGTGAACCTGCCATCCTCCTGTATCAGCCTCCCAAGTACTAGGATTACAAGTGTGCACCACCACACCCAGCTGAAGTTTTAGAAAGAATACTCCAGGATCGATGTGTGAAGGATGGATTGAAGAAAAGTTGAGTACATTAGAGATAAAAACCTATTGCAGTAGTCCAAGTGAGGTCTAAGTTAAGGTAGTAGCGATAAATATGGAGTGGAAAAAGTAGATAACTGAGATTAAACAGAGATAAGCCACTCGATGTGGTGACAGATTAAATGTGAAGAGGAAAGGGAAGGAGTCTAGAATGACTTCCAGGTAAGTTTAAAAACCAAATGTTGTCAATGTTTTATTTTAATCTTTTTATTTTAAAAAAGTTTTTTCATTTTAAAAAAGTTGTTTCCTTTTATGTGGCATTTATATGCTGATTTATCTAAAGTATTAACAGCTTGCTAAATGTTCTTGGCTGAGATGATTTGATTTTTTAAATATTTTGATCTTTCCAATACTCACCTCTAATAAAGTATGTTTTATTTTCTAACTTTAGTCCTTTGGTTTTGTTCTAAATCCACTTTCTGCCTTGTTTTTATAATTTACTAATTCTAACTTAATAATATACTTGCATGATGAATATATTTCAGAAATTTGAGTGGAAAGTGACAATATCTGTTCCATACATTAGTGTTAGTTCATTTGAAGCCTATATAAACACTTTAGATTAAAATTTCAGTGTAAGTTGTTTGAAACTGTAATATACTTATTTTAAGGACATATCTTAGATATTGATAGGTGCTTTTAAACTTAGTAAGCAGTTCTGATAATTCATGTTGTTTACTTGGCTAGCCCATCACATGGTTAGCTGATTATATAGAAAGTTAATTTTAAAAGAACAGGCAAAATAAACTGTTGCCAAAGAAATTTGTAAAGGTCCCATGGAGGGGAGAAGTAGAAAACAAAAGAGAAAGCCGGGCGTGGGGGCACACACTTGTAATCCCAATACTTGGGAGGCTGAGACAGGAGGATCACAGGTTCATGGCCAGCCTCAGTTACTTAGTGATGCCCTCCCCAACTTAGTGAGACCCTGTTTCCAAATAAAAAATAAAATAGGTCTGGGGGTGTAGCTTGGAGGTAGAAGGCCCCTGGGTTTAATCCCCAGTACCACAAAAATATATAAATAAATAAATAATAAAAGAGAATAGCAATATTCATCCTTACCTTACTGTTCCCCCCACACTTCTACTTTTCTAATCGAAATATTTAGTTGAATACTTCCTGGGGGTTTTTTCCATTATTTTTATTGGACTTATAAAAAACTTAGACTTGCTGTACTTAATGAGTTTTCTTTCTCTCTTCTTTTCTTTTTATTTTTTAACTTTTTAATAATGTAAAAGCACATATTAAAGCTAATTTTTCCCATGTGAAATGGGCCTTTCCAGTGCTTATTTATATTTACAGGATGGTTTAATACAGCAGTGTGGTGAGACAATGAAGGAAACAATTAATGTGAAAACTGTATGTGGCTATTACACATCAGCAGGGACCTATGGATTAGATTCTGTAAAGAAAAAGTGAGTTACCTTTCTTGTTTTTCTTTCCATCCCACTTCTGGGAATTTGGTTGCTTTAAGAGAATGCATAGCTATAAGAAAAAAGGAATTAAGAAGAAGAGGATAGGGGGATAGAATTTTGTTGCTTAAAAAGCCCCTTTTGCTGGGTGTGGTGGCACATACTTGTAATCCTAGTACTTGGGAAGCTGAGACAGGAGGATCGCAGGTTTGCAGCCAACCTCAGCTACTTAGAGAGGCCCTCCACAACTTAGTGAGACCTTGTTTCACAATAAAGAATAGAAAATTGGACTTGGGGGTGTAGCTCGGAGGTAAAATGTCCCTGGGTTCAGTCCCCAGTGCTGCAAAAAAAAAAACCTTTTTCTTTTGGACTAATTAGTAAATTCCTCAAAAGGGTTATCTTTTTAAGTCACCATGGGTGGGTAATACATTCTTATAAAAACTATAATCACTCTTTATAGTCCATTTTCTATTAAAATTAAGAAGTAGGCATAATAGACTTTATATCAGTGCAACTACTGACAATTTTTTTAAACTCTTGAGAATTACAGAACTTATTTTCAGATTTTAAAGAAAGCTATAGGAATATGCAAGTACTTTCATAAACCATTTAACATAAACTTGAAATGTTTTCTTTAGTAAAAATGATCTTATTAATATAAATGGAATATTCCCTTAATAACTACTTACAAAAGCAATACTAAATTTCGTATTATTAAGCTAAAATTTTTGAGCATGTCCTAGCAAGATTAATATTAACTGTAAGACCTACTTAATAAATTCTAAATATATGTTATACAGTGTAATAATTACATATTTTAATTTCAGGTGCCTTGAATGGCTTCTAAACAATTTGATGACTCACCAGAATGTTGAACTTTTTAAAGAACTCAGGTATTTGAATTATTTATTTATTTATTTATTTATTTATTTATTTGTGGTACTGGGGATTGAACCCAGGGGCATTCTACCTCCAAGCTACATCCCCAGCTCTATTTTTTTAATCTTTATTTTGAAACAGGGTCTCACTAAGTTGCAGAGGGCCTCACTAAGTAGCTGAGGCTGGCCATGAACCCGGATCCTCCAGTCTCAGCCTCCCAATTACTGGGATTACAAGCGTGCACCACCACGCCCGGGTAGGTATTGGAATTTTCTTTTTTTTTTTTTTGCGGTACTGGGGATTGAACCCAGGGGCATTCTACCTCCAAGTTCCACACTCAGCCCTATTTTTTTTATTCTTTATTTTGAAACAGGGTTTCACTAAGTTGCGGTAGGGCCTCACTAAGTAGCTGAGGCTGGCCGTGAACCCTGATCCTCCGGTCTCAGCCTCCCATGTACTGGGATTACAAGCATGTGCCACCACGCCTGGCATAGGTATTTTAATTTTATTTTTATTTATTTATTTTTTTTTGCGGTACCGGGGATTGAACCCAGGGGCGTTCTACCTCCATGCTACGCCCCCAGCCCTATTTCATACTTTATTTTGAAACCGGGTCTCACGAAGTTGCGGAGGGCCTCACTAAGGAGAGAGATAGAGAGAGAGAGAGGGAGAGAGAGAGAGCTGAGGCTGGCCGCGAACCGGATCCTCCGGTCTCCGCCTCCCAAAGTACTGGGATTACAAGAGTGCGCCACCACGCCCGGCGAGGTATTTGAATTTTAAATAATTGTAATTATCTTTTGTGTGTATGTGGGCGGTACTGGGGATTGAACCCAGGGGCATTCTATCTCCGAACTACATCCCCAGCCCTATTTTTTTTTTTTATTCTTTATTTTGAAACAGGGTCTCACTAGGTTGTGGAGGGCCTCACTAAGTTGATGAGTCTGGCCGCGAACCTGCGATCCTCCTGTCTCAGCCTCCCAAATACTGGGATTACAAGCATGCTCCACCACGCCCAGCTTATTTTGTAATTGTCTTAAAATAATGTTTTTCATTTATTAAGAATATTTTTGTAGAATGCAAAAACATGACTATGGAAAAGTAAACAATTTATGAAAGGTATCTTGACCATATCCATGGACTGGAGAAATGTTATATAAATTCTTTTCTTTGTAGTAAATGATAAAATGCATATTATATCTATTGTTTTAACCAAAAAATTTTTTGTGTGTGGGGTACTGGGGATTGAGATCAGGGGCAATTTACCTCTGAGCTACACTCCCAGCACTATTTTATTTTTATTTTGAAACAGGGATTTTTTAGGTTGATGATAGTCTCACTGCTTGGTGAGGCTGTTCTCAAACTTGTGATCCTCCTGTCTCAGCCTGCCAAGGACTGGGATTATAGGTGTGTGCCACCACACCTGGCTGTTTTAACCAATTTTATTTTTATTTTTGTGTGGGGGGTGGGTTGGGGATTACAGGCATGTGCCACCACGCCCAGCTTCTTTTTTTTTTGGTATCGGAGATTGAACCCAGGGGCGTTCTACCTCCGCGCTACACCCCCAGCCCTATTTTTTATACTTTATTTTGAAACCGGGTCTCACGAAGTTGCGGTGGGCCTCATTAAGTAGAGAGAAAGAGAGGGAGGGAGAGAGACAGACAGGGAGAGAGAGAGGAGAGAGAGACAGGGAGAGAGAGAGAGAGCTGAGGCTGGCCTCGAACCCGGATCCTCGGTCTGCCTCCCAAAGTACTGGGATTACAAGCGTGTGCCACCACACCTGGATCCAGCTTCTTTTTTTTTATTTATTTTTTTTTTTTGTACTGGAGATTGAACCCAGGGGCATTCTGCCTCCAAGCTATACCCCCAGCCCTATTTTTTATTGTTTATTTTGAAATAGGGTCTCACTAAGTTGTGGAGGGCCTCACTAAGCAGCTGAGGCTAGCTGTGAACCTGCGATCCTCCTGTCTCAGCCTCCCAAGTACTAGGATTACAAGTGTGTGCTACCACGCCTGGCTCCCAGCCTCTTTTAACCAGTTTTAACAGATAAATTAATTGTTGCTATAAGACTGTAGAAAAATTTAAGTGTAACCTTACTCCTGCCAGGCTCTTGGAGAATTAAAAGGGTTTTTTTTTTTTTTTTGGTGGTACTAGGGGTTGAACCCAGGGGCACTCTACCTCCAAACTACACCCCCAGTCCTATTTATTTTTATTTTTGAAACAGGGTCTCGCTAGGTTGATGAGTCTCATCTTACTGAGGCTGTCCTCGAACCTTGCAATCCTCCTGTCTCAGGCTCCCACGAACTGGGATTACAGGCATGTGCCACCATGCCCGACTAAATATGTTTTTTAAAATTTAAGCTGGGCGTAGTGGTACGCACCATGCCCAGCTATTGTCAGGGAGCTTTTGTGTAGTAAAAATCTATCATATCTGTGATGAGTCTGAGAGATTCAGAATGGAAGTGAACTTTTAAAGCCTTTAGGGTACGAATGTCAGGAGTATGTGACATTCTGATGGAAATGTTAGAATTAAAGACTTAACATTGCAAACTTCTGAGATATTTTATTGATGGTGTGAGAGTGGTAAACATTTTTATATTTAAATGCATTATGGAATAAAGTGAATTCAAATTTCTTTGAGTTCTCATGAAACACATAATCTTTTTTTATTTAATGGCTAGATCACCTCTTAGATTCTTGGATTCTTTTCTTTCCTCTGCCCTTAAGAGATACCTTTGGTGGAAAAGTTGGAGAAGCATTCATTACCTAATGCTGTCGAGGCATAAGCACATCTCTGAAGTATGTTTGCTTTAAGAATCATTAGAAACACTTTAATTTCTTTTCTTTCATAATTTCACAATGAGATTTTTCAGAAAAAAGCTGAATCATAGTGGAGTCATCTTAAAAACCCAAAAGCTCTTCTTGCTTTTTATGGCTTAAAGAAAGGGAAATAAAAACAAAATTGGAGCCAGGCGTGGTAGTGCACGCCTGTAATCCCAGTACATGGGAGGCTGAGACAGGAGGATCATAGGTTCGCAGCCAGCCGCAGCAACTTAGGGAGACCCTGTTTCAAAATGAATAAGGTAGAATGCCCCTGGTTTCAACCCCAGTACCCCAAAAATAGGAAAGACAAAACAGAGCCCGGCGTGGTGGCGCACACTTGTAATCCCGGTACCCCGGAGGCTGAGACTGGAGGATCCGGGTTCGCGGCCAGCCTCAGCTACTTAGGCCCTCTGCAACTTAGTGAAGCCCTGTTTCAAAATAAAGAATAAAAAATAGGGCTGGGGATGTAGCTCAGAGGTAGAATGCTCCTGGGTTTAATCCCCAATACTGCAAAAAAAAAAACAGCTGATGATATCATTTCCACTCTACGTAGAGTCCTTCAGCCTATGCATGAAGATTAAGCTCACTCCTGTTTCATCTTTTCCAGTATAAACATTATGAAACAGCTCATTGGTTCGTCTAACTTATTTGTGATGCAAGTGGAGATGGATGTATATACAGCTCTAAAAAAGGTATTGGCATAATATGTATACAAAGATACCACCTCAGCATTGCTCATTATAGTGATAAACTGGAAACATCTAGTGTCCCGCGATAAAAGGATAGTTTTGAATGTAGGATAAGGTAAAGAAACTACAGGTGCTTCTTGACTGATGATGGAGTTACATCCTGATAAGCCCGTCATAAATTAAAAATATCATTGTCGAAAATACATTTAATATACTTAACCTGCTGAACACCATAGCTTAGCCTTGCCTACCTTAAACATGCTCAGAACACTTACATTAGCCTACACTTGGACAAAAATCTAACAAATCCTATTATATAATAAAGTATTGTGTATCTCGTGTAGTCTACTGAATACTGTACTGAAAGTGAAAAATGTAATAGGTATGTAATGGGTATGCTTTTACATCATCATAAAATTGAAAAATCCTAGGTCAAACCATTGTCAGTTGGGGATCGTCTTCCAAAATGTTAACATGTCTCTGTTTATACTTAGGGATTCATGAATGATTTACACCTTTTTTTTTTGTACTTCTCTATCTTAGGAATACAATACTTTTCTGTTTTTTCCCAGAATTTTTTTCAATAACAAATGGGTTCTTTACAGAATCCAAACATTTTTTTTTGTAAAAGGTACTGTCTTACAAAGTTTAAATATTTTATCTGGTTTTTAGGAATATTTTCAAAGTTGAGCCTTAGTTGAATTCATGATTTTATGATGAAATCTTCACACATAATTTTTCTAGAAAAAGGTGAAATTCTTATTTTAGAGGCTTATTTGCACTTCAGGCATATGTTTCACTTTATCCTTTGAAAAGTTAAAATATGTCCTAATCTAATTTTATTTTCACAGCTCTGAAGAAATAAATCAGCTATTATTATTTTATTGTAGATGGTGCAACTCAGAATTCTTACAGTTACTGAGTGGCAGACTTGAGGCAGAGGCCAGGCATCCTGAGTCCTGGTCCACTGCTCCCTTCCTGTTATGTAATTTTGCCTTTAGCCTTTTGTAGCCTTTTGTCCCTGACTCCAAGTATCATCTACATTTAACATGATTGTGAAACCTGGAATTGAGACACCTTCTGGGTCATATGATTGGGATATTTTATTTCTATGGTAGAGATGAGATTCCATTGCTACTTTTCTTATGGAAATTCAGTATGTGGGCTAGTCAACCTTTAAAGAAGTAGTAGAGGAGCCGAGCGTGGTGGCGCACGCTTGTAGTACCAGTATTTGGGAGGCTGAGACCGGAGGATCCGGGTTCGCAGCCAGCCTCAGCTACTTATTGAGGCCGTCTGCAACTTAGTGAGACCCTGTTTCAAAATAAAGAATAAAAAATAGGGCTGGGGATATAGCTCAGAGGTAGAATGCTCCTGGGTTCAATCCCCAGTACCATAAAAAAAAAATTGATAATGTAATACATATATTAAAGATTTACCTTTTTTGTGTGTGTGTCATACTGGGAATTGAACCCAGGGGCCTTCTACCTCTGAGCTACATGCCAGACCTATTTCTTTTTATTTGGAAACAGGGTCTCACTAAGTTATGGAGAGCCTCACTAAATAATTGAGTCTGGCTGTGAACCCGCGATCCTCCTGTCTCAGCCTCCCGAGTACTGGGATTACAAGCGTGTGCCACCGTGCCCAGCTAAGATTTACCTTTTAAAACAGTAATCTAAGGTATGTTTTTGACCATAAATACTTTTCAGGAATTATCTTACTTCTTGGCACACACACATCCCAGTGATAGTCCATCATTGGACTATGATTTATGCCATAATGAATTTAAAGCTTGTCAGCATGTCATATAATAGTTATACTTTCTTCCAAATGCTTGTAAAATTAAAATTAAAAATTTTTTAGATATTATGTTTTTTAAAGTAGGAGCAATTTAAGCCAGGCGTGGTGGTGCACGTTTGTCATCCCAGTACTTGGGAGGCTGAGATAGGATTGCAGGTTCAAGGACAACCTCAGCAAATAGTGAGGCTCTCATCAACCTAGCGAGACCCTGTTTCAAAAAAATAAAATAGGACTGGGGGGTGTAGCTCAGAAGTAGAATGCCCCTGGGTTCAGTCTCCAGTGCCACAAAAAAAAGTAGGAGCAATTTAAGAAATAATCATAAAACGATAAACTTATAATTATTTATTTTTAACTTAGTGGATGTTCCTTCAACTCGTGCCTTCTTGGAACGGATCTTTAAAACAGCTTTTGACAGAAACAGATGTCTGGTTTTCTAAGCGGAAAAAAGGTATGCCTAAAATTTTTATTGAGAACTTGTCTGCTTTTAAAATGAAATGTATTAAAATTAGGCCCTAACTTGTTTATAGTGTTCATTTTAGAGCTGGAAAGGATCTTAGCAGTGATCGAATCTGGCCTTTTAATTATAGTGAGTAATCGAAGCTAGATAATAAAAATACCTTACCTATGATTGTCTGAATTGTTACTTCTTGAGCTGTCACCAGACTGAGATTCCCTAAAACTGTTGTTTCTTTCTCATTGTATCAACAACAGATCTTGCTTATGGCATTTGTTCTTTTGTTTAACCACAGTGAATTTTCCCTAACCAACCATACCCTATTATCAGGCAACAGTTCTTAACATGGGAGCCTATGACCGGCATGTGTGTGTCACTAGCTCCCAAAAGTAGATACAGAATTTGATATGTACATGTGTGCTGTGTGCATTTGCAGGGAAGGGAGAGCTTCCATATCGTTCATCAGATTCTCATCAGACTGATTTAAAATTGGTTCAGATCAGCTTTATCAAGGTCTTATTTAAGCAGAAGGGAATATACCATGTGTTTATTTTTTACTTTGCTAAAACATCTGGAAAAAACTTTTAAAGGACCTCAGATACAGAGATGTGGATAAATCATAACCCTGAATTCATGATTTTCTTAGTTTACTATAATTTTGGTCCATGCGTGGCCACCTTTTTTGTTTATTTTTAATAATGTATTGAGCTGGATGTGGTGGTGCACGCCTGTAATCCTAGTACTTGAGAGGCTGAGACAGGAAGAGCACAAGTTCGAAGCCAGCCTCAGCAAGACCCTGTTTCCAAAAAAAATAAATAGGGCTGGGGGGTGTAGCTCAGGGGTAGAATGCCCCTGGGTTCAATCCCCAGCACAACACACACACACACACACACACACACACACACACACACACACTATATTGAACCTCTGTTGGATTAGCTTTCACTCCATAACTTCAGTCTGCTCATGTGTCTCTTCTGTTGAGTCCCTCTGACCTTCCCCAATCACTATCATGAATTTTGTGTTTATTAATATTCTCCTTTAAACAAAAATAATGTACCATATTATGCATGCGTGTCTTAACGTACATAATGTAGTGGCGTGCTTATAAGCTCTCTGAAAAAAATAATCCCTGGTTTGTAGCATCTTTTTCTATGGTGCACATTCTCCCAACATGGCTGAATTTCAGTAGCTAACAAGACATCACCGAATGCAGAGTTGGTAAGAGATGTACACAGAGCTCCTCTGAGCCAGCATGAGCCAGCTGCAGCACACTACTGCACAGCACGGCATTTTGTTTTAGTTGTTAAGGAACTACTTCACACTGTGGTCTCAGTTTCATTTCCTTGATAACTGAAGAGATAAAACAGCTCTTATATGTTTATTGGTCATGTGCTTCCTCTTCTGTCAGATGTCTGAGTCTTTAATATTAGATTTGTCCTAATGATTTGTAGGCACTCTTTATATGCTGTTGATGACCAATCCTTTGTCATAAATAAGTTTTGCACTTATCTAACAATTTGTAGGTTATCTTTTTACTTAAAGGTCTTTTGATGAATAGATGTTCTGTGTAGTAAAATTTAGCTCAGAGCCAGATAAATTATTTTTCTGTCAAGCTCTTGAACTAAAAATGTAAAATCTGGCTTGGTTTACTTGAAGAACAAAATACTGTTTATATCTTAAATTCTATTTTAGTGTTATGTTATGGCAATTAAAGAAGGATTAAAAAAGTTATAGAGGAGAAAAACAGAATTTCTTTTTTTTTTTTTGTGGTACTGGGGATGAAACTCAGGGGCCTTCTACCTCCAGTCTAAACCTCAGGCCTATTTTTTTTATTTGGAAATATGATCTCACTAATTGCTGAGGCTGGCCTTGAACCTGAGATCCTCCTGTCTCAGCCTCCCGAATACTGGGATTACAGGCATGCGCTACCACTCCCAGCGAGAAGAGAATTTAAATAAAAAAGATAGGGAGAGAGAAATCTGAAAAAGATGAAGAGTTGATGTTAAAAAGACAAAAGGTTATGTACATATGTGAAAATACCAATGTCAATCTCAGTACTCTATGGGGAAGGGGGGATGGGGAGGGAGTGGGAGAGCATCAAGTACTGTGTGCATGTATGTCACTGTCAACATGATTTACATTATGATGTGAGATTATAATGCACCAATAAAAGCATCTTTTAAAAAAAGACAAACAGAAGGTCTGGGGATGTAGCTCAGTGGTAGAGTGTTTGCCTAGCATGTGCAAGGCCCCTGAGTTCAATGTCCAGCACTGCAAAAAAATAAAAAGACAAAGGACTCAATAGAAATAGTACTTGGTAGGTAAATGTTGACATAACCTCAGGCTCATTTGTATTCCTGATGGATTAAACACAGCAGTCCATCAAAAGAGAAACTAGCCTCCAGCAAAAGTTGCAGAAACCAGAATAGGAAGCTGTGGGCCACTCCTAGTTTTCCCACCTGGGAGCTTCATCCTAGCCTCAGTGTGTAACAGTATATAGTTTAAGATAATTTTCAGGGAGATATTTATCTTATAAAGCAGAATGTATGTCTAAAGCTGTTGTTTTTCTGTGACAACTTTATAGGGTCATTTAAAATAGTTTTTTTTCCCTAAATATACGTTTAAGCCAGGCATGGTGGCGCACACTTGTAATCCCAATACGTGGGAGGCTGAGACAGGAGGATAGCAGGTTCAAAGCCAGCCTCGACAGTTTAGTGAGGCTCTCCACATCCTATTGATATTCTGTTTCCAAATAAGAAATAAAATGGGGTTAGGGCTGTAACTTGGAGGTGGAATGCCTCTGGGTTCAATACCCAGTACCAAAAAAATAAAAAATAGAAAAATAAATAAAACTTTAATGGTGCATTGTAACCATACATCATATTGAGGTTTCCTATGGTCGAGAGGTACGCGTACTAGCACCCAGTGCATTTCCCTTTGCATCCGGCCCTCTCCCCATTCATAGTATTAAAATTGGTATTGACAGCTTCTCAAGGGGACATGAATTGTTTGAACTAATTCCTCCATCAAGTTTCTTCCCTCCCACCTCACCTCTCTCCCCAGATCCCTTCCCACTATTCTACTGTATCTCTCCTCATTTCTTTGAAGTCTCTTTGTTTCCCAGTTTCTTTCTAGCTTCCACATATGAGAGAAAACATATGACCTTTCACTTTCTGAGACTGACTAATCTCACTTAGCATAATCTCTAGTTTTAAAAATCACAAACATGATGCATTCTCAGGAAATAGAGAAAAATCACTTGTCCCTTCACCCAGTATATATTGGTATTTCTCTTTTTAGTATTTGACTTTTCAGATATATGTGGATGAGGACCAAAAGAAACAGTAGAAATTTACAAAAATTTCAACAAAGTTATACCTATCCATTGCTATTTGAATTTGGATGATGCAATTAGTATGGCTATATTTTAGCCAGCAAGAAATTTTTAGAAATTTTAAAATGTATCTTTTGCCAGGTGTGGTGGCACACACTTGTAATCCCAGTACTTGGGAGGCTGAGACAGGAAGATCACAGGTTCGCAGCCAGCCTCAGCTACTTAGGCCCTCCGCAACTTAGTAAGACCCTGTTTTAAAATAAAGAATGAAAAATAGGTCTGGGGGTGTAGCTCGGAGGTAGAATGCCCCCTGGGCTCAATCCCCAGTACCGCCAAAAAAAAATTGTGTATATATATATCTTTTGGATCCCATGAATTAACAAAAGTAAATGAGCCTACAACCTTGAACAAAAGGCTCCATGGAATAATCATCAGATTCCTATGAGACAGTCTAGAGTTAGGTTTTTATAACTTGCTCACGTGACAGAGCACCCGTAAGAACATAATGGTATTTTCAGTACAACCTCATGAAATTGGCACATGTAATTCAACATATGAACTGGATCTATTATTATTAAAAAAAGGCAAGAGATAAAAATCCAGTCACATGCCTGTCGTATAAATAAGCAAAGTTAAGTATTAATTTTTATATAAGTAAACTACTTTCTTATTTGCTTTGCTTGACTCTTGGCAGGTGCCAAAGGAATACAAAAAAATGTATGAGATAAAAAAGTGAAAATTATTTTCATTGGCTATCTTTTCACAGTTTTCGGGGGAAAAATTATTTTAATGCAGAATACCTTTCTAGTTCACAGAAAACTTGTGTTCCATGTGAAGCATGATTTGAGATAGAATAGTCTGTAATAGCAGCTCTCATATTTTCCCTTATCCTTAATAGCAGCAAGGCTGAGTATACTCCTACAAGTACAGGCTTATTATGCACAAATTCCTGTTTGATAGTAGTAACTTTAGACATTTCTTTCCTACTCATGAAATCACACTGGAATACAACAGAGAGTAATTTTTGGGAATAACCTTAAATTCTTTCTGAAAGAAAAACTTACTCATATACTTCAGAAACTGGAATTATTTTAGTAATGAGTTAGTACTACTCATGTATTGCAAATCTGTGGTGATAGCATCTTATTTTCTATTTTAGTAGAGGATTAATGTATTAAATTATGTTCATCACATGTAACTGAAGCATGAGTTAGAAGAATTGCAAACGTATTCTGTGTCCTGTGTGTCTAGAAAAGACCTTTATATGAGGCTATGGGCTCCAGAGTTTCACTGAAGTGTTCACTCCTTGGGAAGTGATTCTGAAGGGAGAGTTTAACCCTAAGCACTTTTCTTAGACTTTTCCTTTCCCACTTTGCTGTCAGTACTGGAAGCTCCAAACTCCCCAAAAGTGTACAGCTAAATTCCCAGGCCAACAGTCTAATTAGGACCAACATTAATGTTCTCAGACCGTTTCTGAATCTCCTAAGTTTTTATCCTCACATCTAAGGTTTATAAATTTCTTGAAAACCTTGAAAGTAGATAATTTGTATCCTTTTGGACTGTGTGTGTGTGTATCTCTGTCCCTAAAAACATTTAGGAATAAATTAATGGAATGGCTAATAAAATAATGAATTAAGAATGGCTATTTAAACTTTTTTTTAAATATGTACAGAATTTGAAGGCACGACCTTCCTGGAGACTGAGCAAGGAAAACCATTTTTGTCAGTGTTCAGACATTTACGGTTACAGTATATTATTAGTGATCTGGCTTCTGCAAGGATTATTGAACAAGATTCTTTAGTTCCTTCAGGTAAGAGAATATGGTGAGTTTATGATTTTAAGTAATGTTTTTCTGATTATAGCAGTAATATATATCATAGAAAAGAATAATGAAAAATAAATTACCCTTAATCCCCAAAAGATACAATCATACTATATAGATAATTTTCTGTACTCAAATGTAAGTATACATTGTGGGTATTTTCCCACATTGTATTTCACTAAATATTCTTTTGAATATTTAAATGGCTAAATAGTGTTCTATAATATGGAGGGATGTTGTTTAATTTTTTTTGTGTGTGTGTGTGTGGTACCAGGGATTGAACCCAGGGGCGTTCTACCTCCGTGCTACACCCTTGGCCCTATTTTTTTTTTATACTTTATTTTGAAACCGGGTCTCACAAAGTTGTGGAGGGCCTCACTAAGTAGAGAGAGAGAGAGAGAGAGAGAGACAGAGAGAGAGACAGAGAGAGAGACAGAGAGAGAGCTGAGGCTGGCCGCGAACCTGGATCCTCCGGTCTCCGCCTCCCAAAGTACTGGGATTACAAGCATGCGCCACCACGCCCGGCTGTGTTCTTTAATTTGATTAACCAGCACACTATTTGAATCAGACTTTTTAAAAATGATTTTTGAAGTATTTCAAAGTCATAGCTTTTTTCTATTAGTACTGCTTAAATGTGTGTTATTTTCTAATTTTTCTTTATTATAAGGTCTTAAACTTCATGTTGAATCAAATATAATATCTTTGCCACTCATAATTTAAATTTTTAAACAACTGGTTAATTTTCTAAGTTAACTCTAATGTTTGTGAAAGATTCAGTTTAATAATGTATAAGCATAGTAAATAATAGAAATATAGCAATTCTATAATAGTTTTAGTATGTGTTAAACACCAGGCCCTAGCAATGATGTAATATTAGATGCCAAGGCCAATTATATATGCCCATTTCAATTGTACTACCCCTCCCTCTTTTTTTTGTACTAGAGGCTGAACCCAGAGGCATTCTACCTCTGAGCTATACCCCCCAGCCCTATTTATTTATTTATTTATTTATTCATTCATTCATTCATTTTTGTGGTACTGGGGATTGAACCCAGAGACATTTTACCTCTTGGTTCACCCCCAGCCTTATTTTATTTTTTGTTTTTTGAAACAGGGTCTCACTAGGTTGATGAGAGTCTCACTACTTGCTAAGGCTGTTCTCAAACCTGCGATCCTCCTGTCTCAGCCTCCTCAGTACTGGGATTACAAGTGTGCGCCACCACGCCCGGCTTATTTTTTATTTTGAAACCGTTGCTGAGGATCTCACTAACTTGCTGAGGCTGGCCTTGAACCTGTGGGCCTCGTATCTTAGCCTCCCAAGTACTGGGAGTTTAGGTGTGCAAATTATACTTCCTTTTAAGGCTCTTTAGAAATAAATTTTAAAAGAGGTTGGAAAAAAATGTCTATTCTAAAGTAGTTTAACTTAGGTGTGTCTGTGATGCAAGTAGATAAGCTTTATATTTTTGGAATGCAATATGGGTGTAAATATTTCTAATCTGAAATATTTAATTCAATATAAAAGCAAAAAGAATTTAGATCTTATATTCTTTTTATTTTTTTTATTCTTTTTGGTACTGGGGATTGAACCCAGAGGCATTCTACCTCCAAGTTATACCTCCAGCCTGATTTTATTTATTTGGAAACAGGGTCTCACTAAGTTGTGGAGGGCCTCCCTAAGTAGCTGAGGCTAGCTTCGAACCTGCAATCCTCCTGTCTCAGCCTCCAAGTACTGGGATTATAAGTGTGCATCACTACACCTGGCTAGGTCTTATATCCTGACCAGTCATTTTTTCTGATTTGAAATTATAGGAGAAGCTTTTTTTATTTTATACTACTCCATTTTACAGATATAAATCTATAAATAGATTTTCCTATATGTCCAAGTAAAAGTTAAGGTTTCAATAGCAGAATATAAATTAAAATTATATATCACACTGTGAGGGGGCAAAAGGCCATCTAGCGCACATTATTGAGGCATATTGCTATTTGCTCTCAATAGAAAAGTATTTCATATTTAAAGTAAATTGAAGTATTTTTGATTAATTAACTTCAAATCCATTGATCACTTTTCAGAAATAGTGCCAAACAGGTTAACATTAATCAAAGTTATACATTCATCATTCTGGGGGGAAGGGGGTTATTATGTCTATTAATCTTATTTAGGTCAAAAATTTTATAAATGTTTAATTTCAAGTTAAACCAAGACTTTGTATAGAACCACTGTATTTTAGGATTCAACTCAATTAAATACATTTAAGTTGCATTATTTTTGGAGTTATCTTAGGTCAGTTCATTAAATATCTTACTTTGTATTCTCACAGTCATACTTCCCTCTACTTTGATGCCTCTGACCTACCTGTCTTATTACCAATCCTCCCAAACCTTGCTGTTATTTGCTCTGAATTAAGGATCAACAAAATCTTAAAGCTTTCATCTCTTCCCTTCATTTACTTAGTACTTTCAGAAGATATTTTCTCTCTGTGGAGAACTTTGTCTCTATCTCTCCTGCTAAGAGGACCAGGAAGCCAGGTAGTCACAGTCCTGTCCCTTCAGTGCCCCTTCCAAACCAGTAATGCTGTGATCTAACCCTTGTACTTTCTTTCCTGATGTAGTCATTTCTCCACATTCATTTAATACTTGGACACTGACTTACTATCTTTCCCCTGTCTAGTAACATGTTTATTCGAACAATCCATTTAATACTCTGCCTCAAGTTATTTGCGTTCAACTCCAGTAACATTTATCTTTGCTGAACAAGGCACTCATGGAAACGCCTTGAGCCTAGTAACCTGGATTTCTCAGAAATCTAGCAGTTTTCAGACTATTATAGTGTATAACCTTCTAGCGTGTTCATAGCCTCATTCCCTTTTACACTGTTCTTCAACTTCCACCCCACTTTACAGCCTCCATTTTCTACCAGTCTTTGAAATCTCTCCTGTCTTTTTTCTCTGTGGGCTTGGATTTCATGACGGGTCATGGTAAGTTACTCTCACAGCTGCCTTCAACTCCATGTCTTACACTTGGCAGCATCTTAAAACTTAACCTTCTTTGTTTCTATAGCCACACTCTGTACAGTATACTCTGCAGAGCAGACCCAGCTTTTGTATTGATGCCACTGCAAATTCTCCTTCCCATGCTAAGCTTGGACCTTGGGAGGCCTTATGCTATTGTTGGTCACTCCTATTTTTTCATTTGCTGTGGCAACTATTAAATGAATTATGAAAGGCCATACTATATTCTGTCCCTAGATCAATGAATTTTAAATTCTAGGCACAACCAATTATTGTGTTAAGAAATCATTAGCCGGGCGTGGTGGCGCACGCTTGTAATCCCAGTACTTTGGGAGGCAGAGACCAGAGGATCCGAGTTCGCAGCCAGCCTCAGCGCGTGCACTCGCTCGCTCTCTCCCTCCCTCCCTCCCTCCCTGCC
>PVJS01021367.1:0-10070 GCA_004027185.1 Glis glis
GGGATTGAACCCAGGGGCGTTCTACCTCGGAGCTAGACCCCTGGCCCTATTTTTTATCCTTTATTTTAAAACCGGGTCTTCACGAAGTTGTGGAGGGCCTCACCAAGTAGCTGAGGCTGGCCGCGAACCTGGATCCTCTGGTCTCAGCCTCCCAAGTACTGGGATTACAAGCTTGCACCACCACGCCCAGCTCTCAGGTCGTCTTCTTCACTCAGCGCTATTACTATTTACAGGGCTACTACCCAGGACTGAAGAGCCAATGGTGGTGTTTGGATTCATGGCCACTAGATGGCGACCTTCTCTGAACAATTGAACTGATTTATGATCTTTTCTGCAAAGGCATCTGCAATTCTGTCTGCAATTCAATAGCTAGCATCTCTACCAGATATTTTTATACTAAGTTATAAACTAAGATGACATAAAAGTGAATGTGAAAACAGACTTATTCACTTGTGGGTACTTAAGATATGATCAAAGTGAACTATATATAAGATGGTAACTGACAAATTACTAAATGGTACTACTGGGCATGAGGCTCACTGTTAGGTTTTGAACTTGAAATGACTCCTAAAACCTCACGTTTTAGTCAATACAGCTAGGATCCGAGGTGGGGCATGGTCACAGGAGGTGGATCACTGGAGACATGGTCATGGAGGCAGACTGTATCTGGCCCTGGCCCTTCCCTCCTCTCTGTCTCTCTGTGTCTTGGCCGCCATGAGCTGAGAGTGGCTTTTCTCCTCTACACACCCGCAGCTGTGATTTCTGACTTGGAGCCAGCTGACCATGGACAGAACCTGTGAAACTGTGAGCCCAAATAAACCTTTCCTCCGCTAAGTTGTGTTTGTCTGGTATGTTAGTATAGCAATGAAAAAAGCTAGTTAAATCGCTCACTATTTGGAGAGAGAAAAAGTTGGGTCATATCTTTAACTTTATGTAAAGGTAAATCCAAATGGATAAAAAATCTAAATGTAGCAGTTGAAGTTATAAGACTAATAGAAGAAAACATAGGATAACTTTGTGACCAAATAGGGGGTGGCTTATTAAACAAGATCCTAAAAGCTCAAATCATAAGATAAAGATTGATTGGATTTCCATTCAGTGAAAGTCACAAGTCCCAGAGAGAAGACACTGACAATATCTAAAAGCTACAGGCAACCACTAGCTAGAGTATACAAAGAGAATGAGTGCATGTACACACACACACACGTACACACACACATACACACACACACACACACACACACACACACACACACACTATGAATAGGCAGAGGAAATCCAATTGGCTGGCAAACAGAAGTGTTCATGCCTACTTGAAACCAGAAATATGCAAATTAAAACAATAATAATGTACAGTTGTCCCCTTCTACCCAGGGTGTCACTTTCTACAGTCTCAGTTACCCACAGTCGACAAGAAGGGTGAGCACATTAGAATAAGATATTTTGAGGGAGAGAGAAAGAAAGCATTCACAAATGCTGGTGCTATGTATATTGTTCTAATTGCTCTATTTCATCATTAGTTATTGTTGTAATTGTTTAGCTGTGCATAATTTATAAATTAAACTTTATCACATATATTAATACATATGATATACATGATATATGATATTGAAATATAATATCTGTAGGTTTAAGAACTGCCTGCAGTTTCAGGCACCTGTTGGGGAGCCTGGACTATATCCCTGGTGGGTGAGGGGGACCACTGCACCACTTTACCTTCCTCAGAATAGCCAAAATATTACCAAGTGTTGTCCAGAATGTAAAGAAAGAAAAATTTCGGTGCTGCATGAAATATTATGAGCTGTTGGAAGCAGTGAACTAGGTCTGTCAATAGTGATGTAAAGTATTGAGTGAAAAATAAAAGAAGCAGAACAAGGCCTACCACCCAATGACATTTATGTTTATGAAAAACACCTCCCCTATAAAACAGCATTACACATTTTAGGAGGTAATGTTCATGCCCAAGGTCCTCATCAATCACAACAGCATGTGTCCAGGAGACACACACAGAGCATTTGTGTCATAGCCTGCATAGAAGTGTGGCTTCCAGGGTTAGAACACAAGAATTCAAATCCTGGCTCAGGCACCAACTCGCTCTGTCACCATGGGCAAGTCTCTTGACCTCTCTGTAAATCAGATCCCACATCTGGAACATGAAAGCTGATAGTAGTAACTACTGATTTAAGTATCAACTGAATTAATATAAGGTGTCTATGTGTAAGTGCCAAGTGCTGTTCTTATTGATGATAATATAAGAGGGGACCAAGAATACAGAGAAAAAACTAAGATTTAAGAAAGTGTGGCGACCTGTATGTGTGTCTCGGTCAACATTCTCACTGATGAAATCCAAAGCAACTGGCCACACAACTGACAGGAAGGAAGGTTTATTTGCTCACAGTTTTCTTGGAGATTTGGGGTTCAGTCCATGTGAGGCCAGAGTCTGCAGACCTCAGGGTAGGCCAGTGGGAAGCAGAGAGAGGGAGAGCACAAGGGCTCTGCTCTCACATCATGAAGGCAGAAGCAAGAGAGAAGCAAGCAGGTGAGGGGATTCAAAGACAAAAGCGTGGTCCCTAAAGCCACAACCCCGGGGGCCACCTTCTCCAGCCACACCCCACATGCCTAGGTCATGGACCAGTAAACCCATCACAATGGATTTACACACTGATGAGATTACAACCGTCATGGCACAGTTAAGTCAACTCTGAACATGAATACACGAGCTCTTCAGGGGACATTCTATATCTGACCATAACAATGTGTGATGCAGTGAGCTGTAAATTAAAGAGGATGATTATCTGAACTCTGTACCACAGATGAAAAATACATGTGCATGTTGTCCTCCCTGCCAGAATGTACAGTAGAGTGGAGGATACTGATAACTTCAGTGTGAAATGATGGAGGCTGTGACGAGAGGATGCACAGAGGACATGAAAACACAAAAGAGAGACCTTAGGGGATCCTGGAGCTTCACAAATGCTTTCTGCAGAACAGGGGTCTTAGGGAGCAGTGTAGTCACAGCTAAGATTTGGGGCCTGAGTTAGGAGCACAGCTGTCATCTTACTGGCCTCTATGATTTGTGGCAAGTTGGATTCCCAGAGCAATGAACCCCTAGAAAACACCCAGACCCCAAGAGTACATAACTAGAACTCAGAGGCCCCAGTGTAGCCTCACTTTAACCTGAACTATTACTGAGCCCTCTCTGAAGGGTTAGCTAGTTCTTCAGAAGCAATGCCCCTGCATGTCATCAATCCATCATGTCTTTTAACCTACAGACCTAAAAACGTATGCTTTTCTGCTTTGTTCAGAACACAGAGAGTGGAGCTGTCTCATTCTTCTCTAATCCTCAACAAAGTGAGGATGCAAGCATGGAGATCAGATCAAATCTTGAGAGCTGAGGATGACTGCGGTGACCTTTCAAATCAGAAGGAAGTAAATACCAGCCAGAGGCAAGGGGTCCTTTGGGCAATTGGCTCATGATCTACCATCTGCTCTATTACAAAGAAACCCACCAGGATCAGAGACTGAGTCAGCAGCTAGAATGGTATTTTGATCCAAGAAGATCGTTCCTGCTCCAAGAAAGGAAATTTGACCACTGAAAAGTTAAAAAATCCCATTGAACAACACGTGCTAGGTTTGTTCATTTTTCTCATGGAAGAAGCATGAAAATAAAAACACTCAAGTGGCCTGGGATTTGCTTAGGCATTGACCTTTGAGTCAAAGAAGGAAAATAGCACCACAGAAATTCCTACAGGTTCAATCCCCCCAGACAGAACTGAGTGACATGTTCACTAACATTTCTGAAGCCAATAATCCCATGGGAAAAGGAGACAAGGCTCATTCTTAGGAACTGAGAACAATTCCAAACAAAGGAAGCGGCCGCCAGCATTTCCTGTTAGGTTCAGAGTTCAGCTTAGGATTGCCGAGGTTCAATCTGCACCTCCATCATCTACAGACTTTATGCACTTGTACAATTTCCCCATCAATAAAGTGGAGCTGATGGTAAGAGAACCTACCTGAATAGCCACTAACATTCTTTGAATAGCACGCGTACAATGGGTGGATTTTCTTGTAAATAAACAGTTGCTGAAGGGCTGTGATGCATCTCAGTTGTAGAGCACTTGCCTAGCATGTGTGAGGCCCTGGGTTCAATCCCCCAGCACCGCAATAAACAAACAAGTAAATCTGGTGAAAAGCAGTACTTACTTGGTAGGACTGTTACGGGGATTAAAACAGTTAATATTTACAAAGCACTTAGAACAGTGTAAAATGTAATAAGCTCTATGGGTATTTGCCAAATAATAAAAAATAAATATATGTGGCAGTGTAATTCATCATAGAAGTAAACTACTGACATTTCCTGTATGCTTTTCTGCACCACAGAAAGCACTTCTGTGTATTTAAGCGATGGACTAACCTCTGTGAAATCTGCTTATAAAACAACACTGGGAGTACGACTACAAAGACACAGAGCCTACCAGCTACAGAATCCCACAGAAAACTGCAACCCATGGCAGCAGGATCGGTAAGGAGCCATCTTCACCCGGACCCTACAGACGGGGCTAATAGCCCCCCCATTCCACCAGCAAATCGGAATGAGGAACCGGAGCAGAATTCTGTGAGTGGTGGGGCCATCCCAGCAGTAGATCATGAATACCCTTCAAAGGCTGCCCTAGGGCAGGCTCCTGCCAGAGCCACGCACCTCCCCCACACCAGGCTAAGAGCCCGCACGATCCCCAGCACCCGCGCATCAGACCCTTGTGCCAGCCGAGATCCAGGCGACATTCTGCGCCCTGCCTCGGCAGGCCTCGCCATCCTGTGTGACCTGGGCAGCCCTCCAGGTTCCGCCTCTGCCGGCCGCGCTGTCCTGCACTACCCCGGTGGCTCCCCGCGCCCTGCCTTGGCCTGTGCCCTCTGGCGCGACCCGGGCAGCCCTCTGCTCCCACCTCTGACCCCCGTACTGTCCCACAGCACCTGGATTGCCCTCCATGCCCCACCTCCGAACCCCACGCTGTCCCGTGCCATCCGGGCGGCCCTCCAGCCCAGCTTCTGACCCCCACGCCATCCTGCACCACCGGGTGGCCTCCACGCACCGCCTAGGACTCCAACGCCACCACCTGAGACCCAAACGGCCCTCCATGCACCACTTCGGACCCCCACGCAGTCTGGTGCTGCTACCCAAGACCCAGAGCCTGCACCTCTCTCACCTGCGCGGGAGCCTCTGTGCCAACCTTCAGAGCCCAGATACACTCCGGCGCCACCACCCGAGACCCGCGCGACCCTCCGTGCTGCCTCAGACCCAGGGCGTGCTCCCTCGCTGCCACCCAAGATCCAGGAGCCCGCGCACCTCCCTGGGGCCCGCACAAGATCCTCTGCGCTGTGCCTCACCACCCGTGCACCCTCAGGCACTGCCACCCGATACCTGGAGACTACAGCCCCATCGAGCACGTGCAAAATACTCAGCGCCGCGCATCAGAGCCCTGGCAACCTCCGGTGATGCCCCCCGAGATACGGAACACATGTGCATCCCTTGGGGCCCAGGCGACCCTCAGTACCCGTGCTTTGGATACCGGGCACCCTCTAGCACCATCACCCGCACCTTGGAGCCCACATCCAACACCGCGCCTCAAAGTGAACTTCACATGCCAACACCTGAGTTCCAGAACCTGCATGCCCCCCCACACAGACACACACCATGCCCTGCTCAACCAGATGGGAGGGAACCACAGCCTGCAGCGTACTGATCAAATTGGGTCCACAGGGACCATCAAGAGGTCTTATACATAGAAAGAAAGATGATGCGGAGGCAACAGAAGCACAAAATAGAAAACACCGAAAATAAGAGAATGAGGAACAGTGAAGAAACAAGAAACACAATGCATCAACAAGTGAGATTAATGATACTGACCTACAGGAAATACAAGATGGAGAATTCAGAATTTTGATCTTCAGAATTATGAAAGGCCTCAAAGAAAGCGTAGAGGAGATGGAGGAAGTTGAGGCTCTAGGGAAGAATCGGAAAGAAACTCTGAACAAAATGAAGGAGTAAATAAACGAATTAAAGACTGCAATAGAAACCAATTCTAGTAGGCTCGACCACACGGAAAACAGGGAATTACTCCTGGAAGACAGTTCATTCAAAACTGAAAACACAGTCAACGATATACAGAAGATATTACAACAACACATCCTGGCCATCCAAGAAATACAGAACAATACAAGACATCCTAATCTAAGGATAAAAGCCATTGAAGAAAGTTTAGAAGCACAGACCAAGGGTATAAGAAACTTTTTCAAAGAAATAATTTCAGAGAATTTTCTGAACATAGAAAAGGATTTGGACATTCACATACAGGAGACATATAGAACACCGTTAAGCCAGGACCAAAGAAGGACCTCCCCACACCATGTAATAATAAAAATGTCTAACGTAGAGGCCAAAGAAAGAATCCTAAAAGCAGCAAGAGCAAAATAATGGGTGAAATACAGGGGCAAAACAATAAAAATCACCTCAGACTTCTAAACCCAAGTCAGGAATGCCAGGAGGGATTGGTATGAAGTAATCCGGACCCTGGAAGAAAACAACGTCCAACCAAGACTGATATATCCAGAAAAGCTATCATTTAAAATTGATGGAGAAATAAAAAATGTTCCATGATAAACAAACACTTAAAGAATTCATGAGGACCAAGCCAACACTGGAGAAAATCCTAAAAGAAATAAATCACAAAGAAGGGAAAAGAAGCGATTTTCAGAACCACAGGAGAGGTGAACTCCACCAGGTAGGCAAATAATGAGGAGATTTGTCACTACAGCAAACAGAAATAGAACTCAAAATGACAGGAAACAAAAATCGTATCTCAATAATAACATTGAATGTCAAAGGACTCAACACCCCAATTAAAAGGCATAGACTGGCAATGTGGATTAAAAAGAATAACCCAACTATATGCTGCTTACAAGAAACTCACCTTCTAGGTAAAGATACTCATACACTAAAGGTAAAAGGATGAAAAAAGATTTAGGATGCAAACAGAGATTGAAAACAAGCAGGGGTAGCAACACTTATATCTGACAAAACAGACGTTAAGCTAAAACACATAAGAGTCAAAGCGGGTCACTTCTTACTAATAAAAGGAACAATCCAACAAGAAGATATACTAATAGTAAACATTTACGCCCCAAATGTGGGCACACCCATATTCATAAAACAAAGTCTTCAGGGTATCAGGTCCCAAATAGACCCAAACACAATAATATTGGGAGACTTCAACACACCACTCACGCCACTAGATCAATCCTCCAGACAAAAGATGAATAAAGATTGTTCAGACCTGAAGAAAATCATAGACCAAATGCACCTAATAGACACATACAGATTATTTCAATCAGCAACACCTGAATACAGATTTTTCTCAGCTGCCCATGGAACATTCTCCAAAATAGACCACATACTGGGTCACGAAGCAAGCACCAGCAAATTCAAAATATGTGATATAATTTCCTGCATCTTTTCAGATCACAATGGAATGAAACTGGAATTAACAACAGGAAGACTAAAAGTAGTCACATAAGTACATGGAGACTGAATGATACACTTCTGAACAAGGAATGGATCAGAAAAGAAATAAGGGGAGAAATAAAAACATTCCTGGAATTAAACAAAAATAGAGACATGCCATACCAAAATCTATGGTACATTTTGAAGGCAGTGTTAAAAGGAAAATATATAGCACTGAGTGCCCACATAAGAAAAACAGAAGACATCCAAATAAATAACCTAGTAACACACCTCAAGGATCTTGAAAAATAGGAACAGTCGCAGCCCAAAGCCACTAGGAGGCAGAGATAACTAAAATCAGAGCAGAAATTAATGAAATAGAGAATAAAAAAACAATACAAAAATCAATGAAACAAGAAGATGGTTCTTTAAGAAGATTAACAAGATTGACAAACCACTAGCTAACCTAACCAAAAGAAGGAGAGAATCAACCCAAATTACCAAATCAGAAATGAAAAAGGGGATATCACCACAGATAGTGGAGAAATCCAGAGGATCATAAGAAACTACTTTGAAAACTTTATATTCCAATAAAATGGAAAACATGGAAGAAATTGAAAGATTTCTAGACACATACAACCTACCTAAATTGAACCAAGAGGATATAGAAAACCTGAATCAACCAATAGCAAGCACAGAGATGGAATCACCAAAAAAAAAATGTCTTCCATCAAAGAAAAGACAAGTTCCAGATGGTTTTCCAGCTGAATTCTACAAAACATTCACAGAAGAACTAAAACCAATACTTCACAAACTATTCCGTGAAATTGAAAGAGATGGAATTCTTCCAAATTCCTTTTATGAGGCCAACATCACATTAATACCAAAGCCAAATAAAGATACCTCAAGAAAAGAGAATTACAGACCAATATCATTGATAAAATGATATTGATAGACATAAAAATTCTAAATAAAATACTAGCCATGTGCATTCAAAACCATATCGAGAAAATTGTACACCATGACCAAGTTGGTTTCATCCCAGGAAAGCAAGGCTGGTTCAACATACGCAAAACAATACACATGCCGGGCGTGGTGGCACACGCTTGTAATCCCAGTACTTTGGGAGGCAGAGACCGGAGGATCTGGGTTCGCGGCCAGCCTCAGCTCTCTCTCCCTGTCTCTCTCTCTCTCTCTCTCTCTCTCTCTCTCTCTCTTTCTCTCTCTCTCCTTAGTGAGGCCTTCGCAACTTCGTGAGACCCGGTTTCAAAATAAAGTATTAAAAATAGGGCTGGGGGTGTAGCGTGGAGGTAGAACGCACCTGGGTTCAATCCCTAGTACCGCAAAAAAAAAAAACATTATTTACCATATAAATCAAACTAAAAACAAAAATCACATGATCATTTCAATACATGGGGAAAAGGCATTCGACAAAATTCAACACCCATTCATGTTAAGAACTCTACATAAAATTGGAAGAGAAGGAACATACCTCAACATCATTAAGTCAATATATAAGAAACCCAATGCCAACATCATATTGAATGGAGGAAAACTGCCGGAATTCTCCTTAAAAACAAGAACAAGACAAGGATGCCCACTATCCCCATTCGTTTTCAATATAGTCCTTGAAACTCTTGCCAGAGCAATAAGAGACGGATATCAAAGGAATTCAAATAGGAAAAGAAGAATTAAAATTATCTTTATTTGCAGATGACATGATCCTATATCTAGAAGACCCAGAGAACTCAACCAAAAATTTACTAGAGCTGATTAACAAATTCAGCAAAGTAGCAGGGTACAAGATCAACCTAAGAAAATCAGTAGCTTTCATATATGCCAACCATGAATCCACTGAGAAAGAAATCCAGAAAACAATTCCATTCACAATAACTTCAAAACCAATCAAATACCTAGGAATAAACTTAACCAAAGAGGTAAAAGACCTCTACAATTAAAAATATAGAACACTGAAGAAAGAAATCGAAGATCTTAGAAGATGGAAAGATCTTCCCTGTTCTTGGATAGGCAGAATAAATATTATCAAAATGGCCATCCTGCCAAAAATGATCTACAGAGTCAATGCAATCCCTATCAAAATACCAACATCATTTTTCACAGATCTAGAAAAATCAGTCATTAACTTTATATGGAGAAACAAAAGACCCAGAATAGCTAAAGCAATTCTCAGCAATAAGAACCATGCAGGAGGCAAAACAATTCCTGACTTCAAATTGTACTACAGACCTATAGTAATAAAATCAGCATGGTATTGGCACAAAAACAGACACATAGACCAGTGGAACAGAATAGAAGATACAGAAACAAGTTCACAAATTATAGTCAATAGATTTTCGACAAAGGTGCTAAACACATACGTTGGAGAAAGGAAAGTCTTTTCAACAAATGGTGCTGGGAAAACTAGTTATCTACCCATAGAAAAATGGAACTAAATCCTTACCTTTCACCCTGCACAAGAGTCAACTGGAGATGGATCAAAGGCCTGGAAGTTAGACCACAGTCTCTGAAATTATTAGAAGAAGGCATAGGTTCAACACTCCAACATATAGGT
>PVJS01021367.1:10170-31680 GCA_004027185.1 Glis glis
AAAGCACAGGAAATTAAAACAAGAATTAATAAGTGGGATAGCATTAAACTACAAAGCTTCTGCTCATCAAAGGAAACCATCAAGAGCCTAAAGAGAAAGCCTACAGAATGGGAGAAGATCTTTGCAAGCTATCCCTCTGACAGAGGTCTAATATCTAGGATATACAAAGAACTTAAAAGACTTTACACTAAGAAAACAATCCAATCAAGAAGTGGGCAAATGAAATGAATAGACACTTCACGAAAGAAGAGATACAAATGGCCCATAGATACATGAAAAAATGTTCAACATCATTAGCAATGAGGGAGATGCAGATCAAAACTACTCTAAGATTTCATCTAACCCCAATTAGAATGGCAAACATTAAGAAGTCAAACAACAACAAATGTTGGCGAGGATGTGGGGAAATTGGGACTCTTCTACACTGTTGGTGGGATTGCAAACTAATTCAACCACTGTGGAGATCAGTGTGGAGATTCCTCAGAAAACTTGGAATGGATCCACCATATGATCCGGGTATACCACTACTGGGTATCATACCAAAGGGATTGAAACCAGAAAATTACAGTAATATATTCATAGCAGCATGCTGGGGTCTCCACCCAGTGCCATGAAAGGGCCTGGTGGACTAGCAGAAGCCTGCTCTAGAGTACCGGGCCTCTTCCACGTGGCAGTGACTCAGCATATCAATGGCAAAAGATGGCGCTGGCTACCCCTCAGAGGGAGGTCCCGCAGATAGCCCCACCTAGCCTCAGGAGGGCTATGATAGGCAGTTACCTCCTTCCGTGCTCACAGACGACAGGTGCCTCCACCTATGATAGGTTACAGGGGGGCGTGGTGACCGGCCCTCGCATGCCATTGAGTCACACCCTACTGCTTGGGAGTTTCCTGTATGGCCTCTACTTTAAAAGGGGGATTGGCTTTCTAATAAACGAGATCGTGCCTGACATGTCTCCCGGCCCGCGGTGTGTGCTCCCCTGTCAGTATCGTGCCACTCTCGGGCGGGACCCGAGAGCAGCACAATTCACAGTGGCCAAATTATAGAACCAACCTAGTTGTCCATCAACAGATGAGTAGATTACAAAATTGTGGGAAATACACACAATGGAATTCTACTCAGCAATAAAGAAGAACAAAATAACATCATTTGCAAGAAAATGGAATGATCTGGAGAACATTAAGTTAAGCGAGATCAGTCAATCACAAAAGAAAGGGACATATGTTTTCATTAATATGTGCAATGTAGGGAGTAGTGGGGACACACAAGGGACTCCGGTTGATAATGGAAAACCCTCAATGGGGCAAGGGATGTGGTACAAGGGAAGGGGAAGGGCAAGAAAGAAGCGAATCAGTGGAATTACTATCATAAACAATGTGTACATGTGAGAATATACCGACATTATTCTCGGTACTTCATATGGGTGGGAGGGGAGGCGGAGGGAGACACTAAGAGCTCTGTGCATGTATGTTAACATCAAGTAGGTAGTCACTGTGATGTGAGACTCCAATGCACCAATAAAAGCACGTTAACAAATAAAAAATATCAAGAAACATAGTATTATAAACATTAAAAAATTAAAATAAAATAGAAATATGAGTGTGGCTTGGAGGTAGAATGCCCCTTGGGTTCACTCCCCAGTACCAAAAGGAGATTAAATAAATAAATAAATAAATAGTCTCTTCTAATCTTCTCCCCCTCTTCCAGTACAAGCTCCTAAGAACAACTTTCTTTCATTGTTACTTTCTTTTTTTTTTTTTTTGCGGTACTGGGGATTGAACTCAGAGGCATTCTACCTCTGACCTACACCCCCAGCCCTATTTTTTTATTCTTTATTTTGAAACAGGGTCTTGCTAAGTTGCGGAAGGCCTCACTAAGTAGCTGAGGCTGGCCGCGAACCTGGATCCTCCGGTCTCAACCTCCCAAGTACTGGGATTACAGGCATGCGCCACCACACCGGCTCATTGTTACTTTCTCTTCCTTCCTCCTCTCTCCATCTTGTTTTAGCCCCATTCCTCCCTGCTTCCTTCCGTCATATCTGTCTTTGTTTCTGGGTACATTATTTACTCACATGGGTAAAAAAAAAATGAAGTGATATATACAGCATAACTCTCTATATAGTCTGTCTCCCAATCACTTAGCTTCCTTTATCCAAAGCAAAAAAAAAAAAGTTATCTTTCCTATGTCTCTCCATTCAGCACCATCAAAAAGAACACCTACCTATGTGTATGTATACTCACACACAGAGTATTTCAAGCCTTAGAAATAATACGCACAGGTTTACAGTTTGCTTTTTTCACTTATTAATACATTTGATATATATCATATGTAGTTAGTATGTGATATCATCCAATATTAATATAAAAGAGCTTCCAAAGTCTTTATTTTTTTCAAAATATTCTAAATATTGATGTGCTGAGCTAGTGCCACAATGATGAGCAAGTAGGCAGTTCCCAATATGCTGCAATGACAACCAATGCTGTAATAAGGATGCAAGCTCACATCCTGGAATACATGCAGAGCAGAGAATCTGACCCACCCAGCCCTGATGTTCAAGCACACACTATGCCGAACTTTAGAACCTAACCTGAGGTTCAGGCCATGCCTGGACAGGAAGGCAAGCCCACAACTGTGAATGCTGGTGGAACATAGTCTCTGGCCCTGCTATTTGCATGTGGCCAAAGAGCAACCCAAGAGACCTCATCCAGCCTTAGAGCCCAGCCTGCAGCCCTGTCCAACTATAGATTCTAAACAGCAGTAGCAACCATCCAGGGAATACAGCCTACAGCCCTGCCCAGTAAGAGTTGACTGCAGAGCCAAGGCAGCAGCTCCATCTCACTTCAGAATCCAGCCAGTGGTCTCACCACACTCGTAAGCATAGCCAGCAGCCTCAACCAACCTCAGACACAAGCAGTGGCCTTGCCCAACAAGAGAACCTGACAGCAGCTGTGCCTTCCCGTGGTCATTACTAGCTGGCCCATCCACGATCCTAAACTAAATAGTGAAGGTCTGTCCCCACCAAAGAACACCTGCAAACTCCAAAACAGGCAGATGCTTGCTCAAATGTGCAGATAAACGGTGCAAGGAGACAGGAATGCAAAGGTTCAGGGAAACATGACACTACCAAGAGAAAATACTAAAGCCCTAATGTTGACCCTATAGAAATACATAGCTGTAAAATGGCTGACAAAAAATTCAGAATAACCATCTCATCTTGATGAACTTCAGGGAAATATGGGTAGAAATTAAACTAAATTTGTAAAGGAATACATGAGCAAAATAAAGTTTTTCAAAGAGTAAAATTTTTCAAAAATAGGATTCCTAAAGATACCAAGTACAATAACTGAAGTGAAAAATTCAATAGAATGTGCCAAAAGCAGACACAATTAGGCAGAGAAGGAATCAGTGAGCTTGAGGAGAGGACATTTAAAATTGTCAAGTCAGAGGAGCAAAATGAATAAAGAATGAAGATAGCCTGTGAGAATTATGGGACATCATCAAGAGAATTAACATTTGTATAACAGGAATGACAGTAAGAGAGGAAAAAGGTAAAAAAATATATTTAGGAAAATAATGGCTGAAAACTTTCCAAATCTGGGGAAAGATGTCAAAATCCTGGTACTGGAACTCAGAGGTCTCTAATCAAATTCAAGCCAAAGAGGAGTTCACCAAGACATGTGATAATCAAACTATGAAAGCCGGGCATGGTGGTGCACACTTGTAATCCCAGTACTTGGGAGGCTGAGACAGGAGAATCACAGGTTTGCGGTCAGCCTCAGCTACTTAGTGAGGCCCTCGGCAACTTAGTGAGACCTTGTTTGGAAATAAAGAATAAAAAATAGGGCTGGGGGTGTAGCTCAGAGGTAGAATGCCCCTGGGTTTAATCCCCAGTACTACATAAAAAAATCAAACTATGAAAGATCAAAAATAAAAGAATTCTCAAAGTAGCAAGAGATAAGCATATCACATACAAAGGGCACTTAATGTGGCTGTTAGTACATTTCTTAGCAAAAATATAGCAAGCCTGGAGAGATAGGATTATACATTCAAAGTACTGAAGGAAAAAACTGCCAACTAATAATACCTCGAACAAAAGTGATGTCATTTGGAAATGATGGGTAATAAAAACTTTCCCAGACAAACAAAAGCTAAGGGAGTTCATCACTACAAGTCCTGCTTTATATGAACTGCTAAAGATAATTCTTTATGTTGGAATAAAAGGCTGCTAATTAATACTATAAGACATGTGGAAATATAAGTAATAAATAGTCAGATTATTCTACTACTCTAATAGTGTTACAAGAAACAATTTTATCTCTATTCTGAGGATTTCAAAAATAATTATAGCCACAATAAGTTGTTAAGGGATACAAATTATAAATGATATAAATTTGACATCAAAATCATAAAACTTATGGAAAGGTTAAAAAATGTAGTGACTAAAGAAAAGGTGTTATCAGCTTAGAATAGCCTGTTGTAAGAATAAGATTTTTATTACAGCCTCATGGTAAAAACCTATAATAATTGCTAAAAAAATTTATAAAGGATCAAAAGCACACCACACAGAAAATCATCAAACCACAAAGGAAGATAGCCAAAGAGGAAAAAAGTAGCAAAGGACCTACAAAATATCCTACTGTTAGAGTTTGGATCTGGAATGTTCCCCAAAGGCTTGGTCCCCAGATGGTGGTGCTATTGAGAGGCAGTGAAATCTTGAGGAGACAGAACTTGGTTGTAGGAAGTAGATCATTGGGACGCATGCCCTTGAAGAATACATCTTGTCCCCTGATCCTTCTCTCTTTCTCTCTCTCTCTCTCTCTCTGTCTCTCTGTCTCTCTCTCTGTCCTCTCTCTCTCCTCTCTTTATCTTCTCTCTCTCTCTTTCTTTCCTCTCCTCTCTCTCTCTCTCTCTTTCCTTTCTCTCTTTCTCTTTCCCAGCCATAATGAAATGAGCAGCTTTGCTCTAACACATGCTTTTCAATGTGATATGTCTGTCGCACCAGAGGCCTACAAGCAATGAAGCTAGTTGACCTCTAAAACTGTGAGCCAAAATCAATCTTTCCTTTTTTACATTGATTTAGTGGTATTTTGTCACAGTAATGGAAAGGTGACTAACAAACCTATCAAATATCTGGAATGTAAATTGATTAAATCTCCAATCAAAAGACAAAGAGTGACTGAATGGATAAAAATCACAAATCCAATTATCGACTGCCTACAAGAGAGTCATTACTAGTAAGGACACATAGATTGGAAATGAAAGAATGAAAAGAGATATTCTATGCAAATGGAAGCCAAAAGAAATCAAGGTTGAATATTAGCTTTCTGTCGCCATGACCAAAATACCTGACAAGAACAACTTAAAGGGAGAAAGATTGCTTTTGGATCACAGATTCAGAGAACTCAGTCGGTGTCCAGCCAGCTCCATTGCTCTGGGCCTGAGGTTAGGCAGAATATCATAGCAGAAGAGCATGGAGGGAGAAGGAAAAAGGGAGAAAGAGGCTAGGGAGAAAAAAAAAACCTTCCAACATACAACCCCAATGACCTACTTTCTCCAACATATATTTGGAGCTTTTCCTATAAAAACAGGCATTAGACAAGAAAGCCCACTATCACATTTCTTTCAACATCTAAAAGTCCTCGCCAGAGCCGGGCGTGGTGGCACACGCTTGTAATCCCAGTACTTGGGAGGCTGAGACCGGAGGATCCGGGTTTGCGGCCAGCCTCAGCTACTTAGTGAGGCCCTCCGCAACTTGGTGAGACCGGTTTCAAAATAAAGTATAAAATATAGGGCCGGGGGTGTAGCGCGGAGGTAGAACACCCCTGGGTTCAATCCCCGTACCTCAAAAAAAAAAAAAAAAAAAAAAGAATTCCTCGCCAGAGCAATTAGCCAAGGGAAAGAACTAAAAGATATTCACAAAGTAAAGACAGAGGTGAAAAAGTTTCTGTTTACTGATGACATGTTCTTATGTACATAGAAAACCAAGACTCCACCAAAAAAAGCTAGAATTGATAAGCCAATTAATAAAAGTTGCAGAACTCAAAATTAACCTGCAAAAATCAATAGTGTTTCTGCACACTAACAATGAACTGCCCAGAAAATATTTTTTAAATCCCAATTACAATAACAACAACAAACACAATCAAAAAGATTTACATATAAATGGTTAAGTTTGCTGAAAAGGAAATGAAGAATATGTATAGTAAAAACTATAAAACAATAATGAAAGAAACTGAAGGACACAAATAAAACATTTCAAACTGGAAATGTTGATATTGTTAAAATGTCCACATTACCTTTTGTGATCTATGAATTCAATGCAATCCTTACAAAATTTCCAAAGTAATTTTTCACATAAGGATAAACAATACTCAGATAAGTAAAGTGATGGATATGTTAATTAACTTGATTTAATCATTCCACATTGTAAACATTTTTGTGTGTGTGTGGTACTGGGAATTGAACCCAAGGGCATTCTACCTCTGAGTTATGCCCCCAGCCCAATTTTTTATTCTTTATTTTGAAACAGGGTCTCACTAAGTTGCAGAGGGCCTCACTAAGTAGCTGAGGCTGGCCACAAACCCAGATCCTCTGGTCTCAGCCTTCCAAGTACTGGGATTCCAAGTGTGGGCCACCACACCTGGCTGGCATTGTAAACATTTTCAAACATTACATTGTACCCCATAAATATGTAGAATTGTGATTTTTCAATTAAAAATAATAGCTACATAAATTCATAGCACATTATATGGCATGTAGGCAATTATGTTTATATGAAAAATTCTTTAAAATGCTGAGTCAAAGGGTTTGTGTATGTGCAAAACAGAAAGGTAATGCTAACCTGTCCTCCAAAGAGGTTGTAACGCCAGTCTACACTCCCACTGGTTACCTAAGACAGAGTCTTTTCTTGAATCCCTGCCAAAACTGAGTCATCAGCCTTTTTGATCTTTGTCCACATGATGGACAAAAACATCACAGTGTGGATTTAACTAGCAGATTTCATAAGTATGTGTAGAGCAGGGATTTTTTTTTAGTTGTTTGTTATTTTGAGAGCCTTCTAACGTCAATTCTGTGAATGTTTTGTTCTTTTCACGTTCCAATTTTTCCACTAAGTTTCTATTCTTTTACTTTATTTATCTTTCTTTCTACATTAGGATAATTCAAATGAGTTTTTTGACTGTGAAAGGAGCACAGATATTTTAATCAGGGTATTTTGTCTATTTGTTTTTACTTACTGAATTTTGCCAAGCAGATTTTTTTTTAATTTTCACATAATTGAATTAGTCAATCTTTTATGGTACTCTGAATTTGGTACTATTAAGACTGTCTGTATTTCCAGATATTTTTTAAAGTTTTTCCATAAGTCCCTCGGGTGTTTCATTGGTTTCTCTTTTTTAGCAATTGAATATCTGACCCATTTAATGATGTTCCAAGTGAAAGGTCTGATGTCTGGATCCAAGTATGTTGTGTTTAAACCTCCCAAGTGTCCTAATACCATTTATTGAATAATCCATCTTTTACTAATTTAGAAAGGCAATTCTTTAAAGTATTTCCAGAATCAATTATATAACTCCAAATTGCATGATTAAAGCTGTATTTATTGAAGGCGACCTAACTGAGGGAGATGGGAGGGGGGAAGAGGGAAATAGGGACTCCAAACAAAGAAGGAGAAAACTTTAGATGAGCAAAGCTTTATTTATTGAGGTATCAAATGTAGACAATATTATTGGCTCATCTACAAAACATGAGCGTTTGGTTTGTATACACCATCCTTTCTCTTCTGATTATATAATGTGTAGCTTTTCTATTGGGTCCTTTGTCTACTCTCAATAGTCTACCTCTACCACTATTTCTTGTTTCAACAGCTCTCATCACTAACTAAGGTTACATTAAAATAAGGAAAAGGTCAATGGCACGAGGCTGTCTCCCTGCTTTGAGTTCCTAGAAATAGAATTGCAACCTAACTTACAGAAGTAAACTAAAATTTAGGAGTCTAATTTTCCTAACAGATATCCAGGTCTCAGCCAAGCTCAGACAGACAAGCTTCAGCCAATCACAGGTAGTCAACCAGTCAGACCCTGGTCAAATAAAATAAACCCCTCACTATAACCAATCCAGCTATTTCTGTACTTTAATCCATTGTTCTGTCTAATAAATACTGACTGCCAACACTGCAGAGAGTGAAGTGTGAAGTTCTTTAAACCTGATTCATGAATTGTTCTTTGCTCAAATTAAATTTCACTTGTCCAAAGCTTTTAACATTACACCCCTCTCAGCAATTTGAAGACAACAGAACACAGAAGTGTATATGTTTTGGATGTCTATTGTTCCCTAGCCCACCTTAGGGAGTTAATGGGGCCTGCAGTAGTCCCCACCTGTACCTGCAGTTTCACTGTCTAGGGTTTCAATTCCCTATAGTTCCCATGGTCCAAAAATAATACATGAAAATTCCAGATATTAACAATTCATATATTTTAAATTTCCAGCCTTCTTCAGTGGCATGATGAGATCATGCACCATCCCTTCTGGGCTGTGAATAATCCCTTTGTGAATCATCCCTTTATCCTGCGTATCTACACTATAGACACTACCCACCTCTTAGCCATGTAGTAGCCATCTAGGTTATCAGATGAACTGTTGCAATACTGAAATGCTTATGTTCAAGTAATCCTTATTTTACTTAATAATGGCACTGAAATGCAAGCTTTCAGTGCAGTATATTGTAATGATTTTTCTAATGTATTCTTAGTTATGGCTGTTGTATCATCCCTAAAGAAAAGGGGGACAACAAAAAAATCCCTGAATGCCTCATTTCTATGCCTCAAAACCCAGCCAAGTCAAGGGAACAATGAAAGAAAGCTTGGGCTAAAAATCCCACATACGTATTTTCCTGAAAAACACTGGTTTCCTCTTGTGCACACTGGAAAACAGGGCAAATTAGGATAGTTGCTCCTTATGATTCTGGTCATACCAGCAAGCTAAAGCTGAAGACGCCACTGCTTCTGCAACCTAACCCCTTGTCTAACCCCTCTCTGAGTGGGTCAGGTAAAGAACTGAGGGTACTATGGAAAGAATACATGTTACTCATCCAGACAGCCAGCACACCTTGGTGGAGAAGAGGCACTGCTTTGCAAACACGAGGGACAGAGATGCTACTGGCTCAGCCTGTCTCCACTGTAAATCCTATGTCTTGCACACTGACTCTGGGCACTTGTCAGCAACTTACCCCACTGCCCTGGCACAGTTATAAATTAAACCTCATCATAGTTATGTTTGCATAAGAAAAGACATAATATAGACAAGGTTTGATACTACCTGGGATTTCAGGCATCCCCCTAGTGTGTGTGGGGGGGGTCTTAGAATGTATGAAGGGGATGGATAAGAAAGTACTACCATATTGTCAAATATGGTCTGATTGTGCTAATGTCTAACAAAGGAAACACAATTGTAATTGGTAACTTCTCTGCCCCAGCCCTAAGAGGTTCACGCGATTGCCACGTAATACTAATAGGTAACATTTTATGGATTCCACTACTCAGTACTCTGTACCATTATGCACCCCCGCAAATGGCCCGAGGGAGAAGGTTCCTAGAGGTCCAGCAGGTGTCGGGCCACAGTTCAGCAAGCACCACGACACACACGCCTTTGCTCCAGAAACCGACGGTGATCGAGGTGCTAGGAGCTTCGGCATTAACCCCGCTCAGCACCAGAATACCACCCCTCCGACCCGCCCACTGGGCCCGCCCCCACCCGGCTGTGCGCCTGCGCCCTGGACCGTGGGCGCGCCTTCCAGTCCGGCTGTGCGCCTGCGCCCTGGGTCCGCCCCTTCGCCTGGCTGTGCGCCTGCGCCCTGGGCCCGCCCCTTCACCTGGCTATGCGCCTGCGCCCTGGGCCCGCCCCTTCACCTGGCTGTGCGCCTGCGCCCTGGGCCCGCCCCCCCCCGCCCCGCTGTGCGCCTGCGCCCTGGGCCCGCCCCTTCGCCTGGCTGTGCGCCTGCGTCCTGGGCCCGCCCCTTCGCCTGGCTGTGCGCCTGCGCCCTGGGCCCTGGGCAGGAAGGGGCGGAGCCTGCTCACTTTGCTAAACCCCAGCTCCGACCGCGGTCCTCTGCTCTGCAGCCGCTGGCCTCCGCTCTCCCGCGCTCTAGCCCCCGGCGCTGCAGCATGGGGCCCCTGCCGCGCACCCTGGAGTTTTTCTACGACGTGCTGTCCCCCTACTCCTGGCTGTGTTTCGAGGTGACACTGGGGGCGCCGTCTGGACCAGGGGCTGGAGGGCGAAGGCACAGGGAACGAGCAAGTCAGGGCACTGCTGCGGAGGTCTCCTGATATTCCTGGAGCCGCCCGCGAGCTTAGGACAAGCAGATATCATGCTGCGGCTGAAGGTCACTGTGTGCTTTGGAACGGGATAGAGTCGCTGACTCCAAGTGGATCCCTTATTTCCTAAGAATTTACAGTCACTTCCCACAGTGGTGAGAAAGAACGGGGCAACTGCAAAGAATCCAGGAGGAAGCCTGGGCCACCTCCAGCTCCTCCCATGGCAAGTTTTGGGGGCGGGATGCAGAACAGGAGGGAAACTGTCCATAAGATCAAAAAGCCTGAAAGTGGTTTCTAGGAATGGAGAGAATTTCGTCCTTTTAAGCCAAACAATTCAGTTTCGCCTATCAGGCTTGCACTTAGGGCCTCTGGCTAATTGGTTTCCATGAAAGAGCCCTTCCCTCTGCCTCAGCCTGTAGCTGTTTACATTTTCTCCACACTGCCTCTCCTTTGGCTTTGCACCTGTAGGTCCTGTGCAGGTATCAGAACATCTGGAACATCGAGCTGCAGTTGCGACCCACCCTCATTGCAGGGATCATGAAAGACAGCGGTAGGAAGGGGACGCATCTGGGGCAGGGAGGACTTGGGGAAGGAATGACTTCAGTGGCCCAGAGGAGCTGCCTTCAACTGGGTGTTAATTTTGGCACCGTGGCTGGTAATTTACCCTCTGCCCGACATCCAGGGAGGAGTCCTCCAAGCCTGGTAGCATAGGGTCGTCTCTCCTGTGTATAATTCTCCACTGCCAGGAAACAAGCCTCCAGCTCTGCTTCCCCGCAAAGGACAGTACTTGAAAAACGACCTTAATCTCCTGAAACAGCATTTCCAGGTTCCCATCAAATTCCCCAAGGATTTCTACTCTGTGATTCTTGAAAAAGGTGAAGAGGGCTGAGTGCATGTGGAGAATCAAGTGGGGAGCAGAGCAGGGGAGACCAGGGCCCAGGAGGGAGGGAGGGGCTCTGGAGACTAACTGAGGTGGAGCCTCCCTGGGAAACCTCAGGATCAGAGCTGAGTGACCTGAAGGTCTTGGGGACCTGAGAGGGAGGCCAGGCAGGGCAAGTTAATTATGACAAACTTGGGTGAAAGTCTGGGGGTGGTAGAGCCCGGGGAACATCAGAAGGGGGATGAGCCTCAGGACACAGGACACAAAGCAGAGGAGGCCTGCATCTGAGTGCCTGTGCCCCACAGGGAGTATGTCTGCCATGCGGTTCCTCACCGCCTTGAACATGGAGCAACCAGAGATGCTGGAGAAGGTGTCCAGGGAGCTGTGGATGCGGGTCTGGTCACGGGTGAGGGCAGGGCTCTGGGAGTCTGCTGGGGGAGACTCTGGATCACCTGACCCTTCCCAGTGTCTTGATCTGCCCTCCCGTCTTGTCACACCCTCCCCTCGCCACTCCTTTCCTGCTGAGTTACCTCTTCTTCCCAGGATGAAGACATCACCCAGCCCCAGAGCATCCTAGCCGTGAGTGTCCCTGCTCCAAGCCCACTGCTGTCACGGGGAACCTGAAAATGATTGGCATTTGGGGATGAAGAGGACAGTAGTTTTTATATTGCATGGAAGAGGTCATAGTGATTTGGAGAGAGAGAATGTGTGTGTGTTTTAGGGAACAATTACCAAGATGTTGGAACTAAGAATATTCTCAAAAGAATGTGTCTCAAGGGCTGGGGTGTAGTTCAGTGAGCACTCCAGAGAGAGAAGGATGGAGTATTCACAAGTCTCAGAGACTCCATTATGAACCTCACCAACACATACACAGTAGAAAACAAGAGACTTTAAAAATAAAAAGATAACGGACAGCTGGATGCAGTGGCACACACCTGTGATCCCAGCACTTAGGAAGCTGAGACAGGGATCGCAGGTTCAAGGCCAGCCTCATCAACATAGCGAGACCCTGTTTCAAAATAAAAAATAAAATAGGCCTGGCAGTATAGCTTGGAGGTAGAACACTCCTGGGTTCAATCCCAGTACCAAGAAATAAAAGATAATGGACAAGTGCCACAATTATAGACACACTGAATGAGAACCAATGGAAAGAGCTCAACATGTTGAAATGCATGCCAGAGATGCAGGCTTGAAAAGTGAGGCGTTCTTTGGGATTAAGTCAGAAAGTTCAAAACAATATTTCCCCTCCAATTTACAGAAATGGTTGAGGCATAGTCATACTTCATGCATGAAATGGCAAATCACACTAAACGTACAAAGACCAATTCATCTTCTAGTGTCCTTATTCCTGTAACAAATATGCATAGCTTTTAACCTGCCTCTTTACTTAATATCCAAAAACTATTTTCCATGCAACTTTTAACTTCTCCAAGTGTAGTTCTTTGTTTCCACATAGCATTACACTCAGGGGCCATATTTTTGTTTACTTACCCACTCTGTGATCGTTGAACATTTGGTCTGAGACACAGTTCTCTCATTTAACCTGTCAAAGACAGTGACCCCTTAGCATGGGCTCATGACTTCCAAAGGTATGTCAAGTTGTAGTGGTTCTCACTCTGGGTTATACATTAACATCACCTGGAGCACGTGGGTGCCACCCCATTCCAATGGAGTCCTCCTCTAGGGGATTGCCTGCACATTGGATTTTTTAAAGCGCCTAGGAGATTCTGATGTACGGCCAAGGTTGAGAACTGCTGATCCCAAACTTTACCAACCACCCTTAAACCAAAGCCTTTATTTTTTTTCTTTTTTGTAGATGTGGGGATTGAACCCATGGGGCATTCTAATTCTGAGCTACACCCCCACTCCATTTTATTTATTTATTTATTTTTGCGGTACTGGGGATTGAACACAGGGGCGTTCTACCTCCGTGCTACGCCCCCGGCCCTATCTTTTTTTATACTTTATTTTGAAACCGGGTCTCAAGAAGTTGCGGAGGGCCTCACTAAGTAAGAGAGAGAGCGCTGAGGCTGGCCGTGAACCCGGATCCTCCGGTCTCCGCCTCCCAAAGTACTGGGATTACAAGCGTGCGCCACCACTCCCGGCACCATTTTATTTTTTGTTTTGAAACAGGGTCTCACTAGATTGCTGAGGGTCTCACTACATTGCACAGGCAGGCCTTGAACCTGTGATCCTCCTATCTCAGCCTCCCAAGTACTGGGATTACAGACCTGCACCACCATGCGCAGCCTTTATCATCCTCGTGAAGCCAGGAAGGTGACTGCAGCTATGACTTTATTTCAGAGTCTTCAGGAAATTCCATGGTAATTTAAATCCATGATTCAAAACATGAGAGCTGGGGGTGTGGCCCAGTGGCAGAGCACTGGCCTAGCATGCACAAGGCCCTGGGTCCCATCCCCAGCACTGCAATCAAACAAAAAACAACGATGAAAGACCATGAGATACTTAGGCATTCTGAGAAGTAGGAAGGAAAGCACCAAGCTAAATCCTAGGGACTTGGAGTCTAATATTGCTGCTGACTAGCTTGTACCTCTGCGCTTGGCCTCTGCCCACCCTCTCCCCCTTTTCAAATGAAGAGGTGAGGCTTGCTGGTTTCTAAAATGCCCCCTGGCAATCAGTTTCTGTGACTATGATTCTGTGCCCCCTGCTCTTCCCACTGTCTCAGGCTTTTAGAGAAAGGAAAGTTTCTCTTAATAAGGATAGACCAGCATTTGCAGGTGGGTGAAGGCCCTGCCAGGAAATGTGGGAGTAGACTAAAAAAAACCAGAATTTCCTCCTGAGCGCCCACCCCCACAGTGCAGTCACAGCTGTGCTCCCTTCTGCACCCCCTCAGGCTGCAGAGAACGCAGGGTTGTCTGCAGAGCAAGCCCGGGGCCTTCTGGAAAAGATCTCCACAGCACAGGTGAAGAACCAGCTCAGGGAGGTCACCGAGGCGGCCTGCAGATATGGGGTGAGCAGCACTGTGTGTGCCCGAGCCCCGTCCTGAATGCAGAGATGGAGGACTCTAGTGTGCAGCTCTGGGCTCCCATCCAAAAACCCCCTTCCCTCATGTGTCCTCCCCAGCTCTCCCAGACAACCCGCACCTTCTCCCTTACCTGAGCCCCCCAAAGGCAGAGAGGGACTTAATGGTGAGAGATAAAAAAAAAAAAAACAGCCTCTGTGCTGCAGAAGCAGAGAAGGCGCCTGGGCCGTGGAGCCTCTGAGCAAACATCTCTTTGGGCTTCGCTTCTGTGACAGTGTTGCCGGAAGCCTTCGCCCCAGCCTAATAGACACCCGCTCCATCTCCTGCTTCCTCCCTGTTAACTGCTTCCTCCAGGCCTTTGGATTGCCCGCCACCGTGGCCCACGTGGATGGCCAAACTCACTTGTTATTCGGCTCCGACCGAATGGAGTTGCTGGCGCACCTGCTGGGTAAGTTCAAGTTTCCTCTCTGAGCTGCCTCTGCCCCCTGCCCCCTGTCCATTGTATCAATTGGCCAGAAGGAGGAGTTCAGAGCAAAAAATGTCCTTGCACTTCCAACAAGGAAGCCTATACAGTCAGTGCTCAAGGTCAAATGGGGTGGGGGAGAGGGTGCACCTTCCTCCCCATGGGAGACAAGGGAGCCTTCTGGACCTTGGAGCAAACCAGGGCTCCACCTAGAAAACCTCAAGCCTGTGGGCAACCTCTGCTGCAACGCACAGAACAGTGTGCAGACATCTGTGACTTTCTCCATCCAGGAGAGAAGTGGATGGGCCCTGTGCCTCCAGCCCTGAATGCCAGACTTTAGGACTGTCCTCAAACTATCGGTATCAACAAGTAGGCCATCTGCTTAACCCTCCTCCTTGGAGCACTGGGTCCTGGACTTCTCTGTCTGATAGGGGTGTCCTCTGTTCCCAGGAATGATGAGGAGGGGGGCCCACCATTAGCTCTGGTTGCCTTTACTTCTGTTCCTCACAGTGCCTTATGGAAGACCCCAAATTCTGCTCTCCCACAAAATAAACCTACTGCCATGAGACAAAGCGTTTCTGGATCTGTGCCTGTGCTGCTGCTGGTGGTGGTGTACTCTCACTCCTGCCATCACAACCTGTTTGCTCTAGGGGTTGGGGAAGAAGAGCTCTTTCTAAATTTGAAGCCCAGGCAGTCCCTCATGGGACAGGTACTAGAAAGAGCCCCTCTTCTTACTCAGAAGCCCCCTTGTCTACATCAGGGACAGAAGACTAAGCCCCATGAACTTTTCACCTAACCAGTTTGCCAAGATACAGAGCCAATGCAAATGTCAGTCAATAGATAAATGAAGAAAGAAAATGAGATACGGGTGCATAATGAAATACTATTGTGACAACATGGATATAGATGAAAACATACTCATTCCAATAATCCAGGCAAAGAAAGGCAAATTATTATACAATCTCACATGTAGAATGTAAAAAGTCAAACTTCATAGGAATAGAGTAGAATGGAAGTTCCTGGAGACTGGAAGGGATTGTGGGTGAAATGAGGTGATGGATATGATAATAAGATCCATGTACTTGTTCCACAATGTACACAAATATCAAAACAAAGATAATGATCATAAAATATTATGTAAATACCGTCAGTTAAAAAAAAAGAACGTAGCCGGGCGTGGTGGCGCACGCTTGTAATCCCAGTACTTGGGAGGCTGAGACCAGAGAATCTGAGTTCACGGCCAGCCTCAGCTACTTAGTGAGGCCCTCCGCAATTTAGCAAGACCCTGTTTCAAAATAAAGAATTAAAAATAAGGCTGGGGGTGTAGCTTGGAGGTAAAATGCCCCTGGGTTCAATCCCCAGTACCGCAAAAAAAAAAAAACGTAATGAGATGTGTGTGTGTGTGTGTGTGTGTGTGTGTGTGTGTGCGCGCGTATGTGTGTGTTTGCAGTACTAGGGATTGAACCCAGGGGCATTCTACCTCCGAGCTCTACCCCCAGCCCTGTTTTTTATTCTTTATTTTGAAACAGGGTCTCACTAAGTTGCGGAGGGACTCACTAAGTAGTTGAGGCTGGCCACAAACCTGTGATCCTCTTGTCTCAGCCTCCCAAGTACTGGGATTACAAGCATGCACTACCACGCCCGGTGAGATTGTGATTTTCTGATACTCCATATTTCTCTCTACCCTCACATTGCACCCACATACTCACCTGGCTCACAGCTGTCTTAAGCTTTGCTATCAGTGGCTTGAAATTCTTAATAATTTTTGGTATGCAGCCCCCATTTGTATTTTGCACAGAACCCCACACATTATATGACTGTAGCTGATTCTTGGAGCACACAGTCCATGCTAAGTAAATGCTTCTCAAATAAATGGAACAAAGAAGACTGAAGAATGTGAGAGCAGAAGAAAAAGGAGCTAGAGAGGCAGATAAAGTTACAAAGTAGAAAAGTCAAAAGGAGAGTCCAGGAAGTGGTGCTGCTAGGGAGGTAGGGGTGAAAGGAGTCCAGGGGGAAGACAAGAGATTACGGCCCATTATTCTCCCTTTCCCTTCCCCGAGGACGCAGTCCTGCATTCAACTGCTATTCCCATGTACCAGCAGAGGTGGACGCAGAAAGAGGTGGCCACTGAGGCCCCAGGGGGAGAGGGCAGTGGAGGCTGGGAGGCCAGCTGGACACTGCTAGCTAGTCCCGCCCCCTAACCCCAGCCTGGGGAGGCCCTTCCATGTCTTTGGGGAAGAATAAAACCCTTGGCTAGATCACACCCACACCTTTTTTATCATTTTTATTTTTAGGTATTAATTTATTATAAGAGACATGGAAATGATTTACATGATGAAAGATTTCAACTGCGGTGGAATGCACAGCCAGCTTCTTGGGATGCCGTTTCACTAGTGACTCATTTCCACTCTAAATAAGAAATTTGTATCTGTTAATGTCTATATTTATTTGTGGAATCTAAGTTTAAATGAGTCACTGATATGTGTCTGTCTTTACTCATTCATCAATACTTTCCAAAAATGTTACCACCTCTGAAGAAATCATTCTAACTCCTTTTGTCAATCAAGCCCATGTTCAAGGATGTGGCTGGTTCTAGCTGGTACCAGACTAGAAAAGACTTGAACAGGGTGTGTGGAGTGGGGGAAAGGCAAATGAGGCAGACTCAAGGGACCAGAAGATCGATCATGAGTCAGAGATCAATAAGTATTCACTAATAACCAAGAAAAGATATGGCAGGTATTTATTCCCTACTCTGTGCAGAGCTATCACTGAGCTAGATGTGAAAGGAGTGGGAGTGGCAACAAGCCCTAGTCCTGCTGGCACAGCCCCAGCCCCACCCTTCCCAGCCCCCAGTCTCATCTGAACCCCAGCAGCACCTTGTCCCTGGCTCTTTGTACCTTGTCTTTGGGTTCGTTGTGCAAGGTTCTCTCCTCTGGACTGTAAGCTGCCTGCCAGTGAGACTCCTGTCTGGTCTGTTGTGTACACCTTAGAGTGCTCACACTGTAAGTGCAGGATCAAAATGTGTTGACCCCAAGTGTGACATCTTACTTCCTCAGGGTGTGAGGACACAGGTGCTCTAACAGTGTGAATGAGAGTGCGAACAGCTACACCTTTTTGGAGGGTGATTTGACCAGAACCTTCACGTTGAGGAATTTTTCTTAATTATACATGTGAATAAAGACAAAGAAAGATGAATTGCAAAATCCTGAAAGCAATCTGAATGGCTATCAATTGAGGAATCATTAAACAGATTAATAGTTGTTCCCCAAAACAGAATAAAAATATATCTTATAAATATATTTTAGAAGATGAAAAGAAATAATATTTATCTATGGAATTGACTAGGAAGGGATATGAGGGAACTTTCTAGTTGACTGTATTTTAGAGTTAGGGTTATACAAGTATGTGCCTCCGTCAAAACTCAGGATGTGGTCCACTTAAAATGTGGGTATTTCATTGTATGCCAATTTTACTTCAAAGGAAAAAAATGTACAGAGTTAAAAATTTTTTGTGTGTGGTACTGGGGATTGAACCCAGGGGTGTTCTACCTCCAAGCTACACCCTCAGCCCTTTTTATTTTTGTTTTGAATCAGGGTCTCGCTAAGTTGCTGAGGCTGGCCTTGAACCTGCAATCCTCTTGTCTCAGCCTCCCAAGTACTAGAATTATATGCATGTACCACTTTGCTTGGCTCAGAGTTCAAATATTGAATTCTACTTTTGTGCATGCTGAAGTAGTTAGGCAGTTTTTTAAGGATGTCTGTAGACACCATTAAAATTAAAATGTACCAAAATTTGATATACTGATGAATAGATACAAGAATAGATGGAGAGAACATGTAGTAAAGCAAGTATATATATTATTAATGATAAAATCTAGGTGGTAGGTATGAGGTGTTCACTGTAAAATCATTTTCTACATTTTTGTATAATTCATACTTGTATTTATTATTTGTACAATAGTATGATTGTATTATTTTCTATATGTTTATATAATTCATAATACAATGGTCTGTACATACTAATCTATACATGTTGATAAAAATAATCTCCAACATATGTTGTTAGATCGAAAAAGAAAAATATAAAGTAATTTTATTGCATGTTTCCAAAGTGTAGCCAGGGAGCTTATATATACACTTTTGCATATTCCTGGTTTCTCTCTGCAGTGGGATGGTTTGGGAGGCACAGTTGCCCAGGAAACACTAGGAAACTGACTGCCTCTAGAAAAAAGAACTGAGCGACAGGTTGGGGGTATAAGGAGACTTGCTTTTTACTGTAATCTTTTAACAATTAAATTTTATACTACAACATAGATTAATTAAAATTATATTTTAGTAATCTATCTTTAATTTTCCATTTAAAAATTTTTTTATATCCACACATTGACACCTTCTCAGATACTATCTTTATTCTTATTTAATTCTTTCATATGGATGTCTTATCTCTCAACCCACATCGCAAAACCATGAAGACCAAGGTCAAATGTGCTACCTCTCCTGGCTAAGTACCCTTAGAGGTTAGTTAGCATGGCCTCATGTGAAATATAAACAGATACTACACAGTGAACTCGGGTCCCAGCGGCAGGATGCTGTCCTTTACTGATTCCTCCAAATGGTCCCAATATCTGAAATGTACCGAAGTATGTGTTACTTTTCTGGCAAAAATCTATATATTTCCCCTAATTCAACTTTGGTGATAACTTAAATATAGATCACTTGATTGCAAAAGAAAGAGGAAAGGAAGGAAGGAGAAAAGAAGAAGGAAGAAAAACTCAGAGCAGCAAAAGTAAAAGGGGAAAGTTATGTAAATGATTCAAGGGCTTTCATGGAACCCCTTTCAGCCAGTTGCAGGAAATGAGTTGGCTTCATGAAAACTGGAAAACCCTCAGAGTCTCCCTCTCCTCTCCCCCTACCTCCTCCTCTCATCCCTTCTTCATCCACTCTCTCCCTCAACTTTTATCTCTGCATCTCTCTGCACATCTGTCCTGGGCTCCTCTCTTCATCCATTGAAAGGATGTTCATTAGTCTCATGATCCCTTGTAATTCCAGCTTTCCTTTAGTTTAGGTCTTCCAGATGGATAGAGTTTTCTGATTCCATTGTGTAAATACTCCTGCCATGATAGAATTCAAACTCCCAACATGATGGCGTTGAATGGGGTGTTGGAAGAAATGCACACCACCCATGCTCTCTAGCTGGTCAGAGCTGACTCCAGCATGCCACTTTCTCTTCCTTCCAGGCACAATAGCAGAAACCTTGAACGTGACTACCCTAGAGACACACAGTCTAGATTTCAACACAGTATTAGCTCTGATCATGGCAAGTTACTTGACTCCTCTAAGCCTCAATGTCCTCATCTTTAAAAGAGGGGTAATAAAGCCGCCATGGTGGCACAGCCTGTAATTCCAGAACTTGGGAGTCTGAGACAGGAGGATCACAGGTTCACAGCGAGCCTCAACAATTTAGGCCCTCAGCAACTCTTTGAGACCCTGTTTCAAAATAAAATAGGGCTGGGGGTGTAGCTCGGAGGTAGAATGCTCCTGGGTTCAATCCCCAGTGCCATCAAAACAAGAGGGGTAATAATAACCTTTTTTACAGAGTAATTGTTGTAGTGTATAAAATTCTTAGAATAGTGCCCAGCCTATCGTGAGCACTATACAGCCTGTCCTATTGCTCAGGACTGAAGAGCCAATGGTGGTGTTTGGATTCATAGCCACTAGATGGCGACCTACTCTGAACTATTGTGGAACTGATTTATGATCTTTTCTGCAAGGTATCTGCAACTCAACAGTCAACAAACCACAATTTGATTATATGAATTAACTGACAACATATTTCCTTCTGTAAAATTTTCTCTTTGGAATTTTTCATATATTCTTTTGAAATTCCACTTAGAACCCAACTACTGACCTTTGTGTGTGGCCACCTCTGAAACTATGTAGAAGTTATTCTCATTCAAGAATTGCTAGTGAGTTATGAAAACAGTTAAAGCCAAAGTCACATTTGTCCCTGAAGGAGTCAAATCTCTGGTCTCTTCACTCCTCTTCTGCTCCTCTTTCTCAAAAGAAGACAAAATGGCTTCTATTCTAATCTTCGTTCTCACATTTCCCACCTAGTCACTGAAAGATTACAAATCACTTCAACAATAGTTCACTTTTATAAATACTTATTGAACAACCATGTATGAAATACACTATCAGATGCAGACACAGTATCTCACATATAGAAGACATGAAGACAAATGAGAACCATATGGCAGTGTATTAGTTGGGTTTTTCACCGCTGTGACTAAAATACCACAATGGACAAATTAGAGGAAGAAAGGTTTGTTCAAGCTCACAGTTTCAGAGATTAGGTCCAAGGGTGGCCCGCTTCAAGGCAGAAACATTTTGGTGCCAGCAGAGCAGGGTGTGGCAGAGGAAAGCTGCTTTCAGCTCATGGTGGATGGAAGCAGAGAGAGACAAGAAACAGCCAGGGATAGGTAAATTCCTCAAGGACTTCCTCCCGTGACCTCCCTCCTCCAGCCATCTCCTACCTCTAAACTTTGCCACACTGGCAGAACATAAGCTTTTCTGGGAGCATTCTATATCTGAAGAATAACACGCCACCCCTGGCTCTTAAAAGCTTATGCCCATCTCACCATGCAAAACGCCAGGCCTGGTGGTGCAGGCTTATAATCCCAGTACTTGGGAGGTTAAAAAAGGAGGATCACAGGTTCGAAGCCAGCATATGGTAACTTAGCAAGACCCTATTTTTAAAAAATAAATAAAATTAAAAGTGCTTAGTGTATAGCACAGTGGTAGAATGCCCCTGGGCTCATTCCCCAGTAACTAACACACACACACACACACACACACACACACACACACACACACACAC
>PVJS01021368.1:0-31578 GCA_004027185.1 Glis glis
AAAAAAAAAAAAAAAAGAAAGAAAGAAATAGAAGGGAAAGCCGGGCATGGTGGCGCACGCTTGTAATTCCAGTACTTGGGAGGCTGAGACAGGAGGATCCAGGTTTGCGGCCAGCCTCAGCTACTTAGTGAGGCCCTCCGCAACTTAGTGAGACCCTGTTTCAAAATAAAGAATAAAAAATAGGGCTGGGGGTGTAGCTCGGAGGTAGAATGCCCCTGGGTTCAATCCCCGGTACCGAAAAAAAAAAGAAAGAAAAGAAATACAAAGGAAGAGATTTCAATAAGCAATCATTGGACATCCAGGAAAAATAAAAAAGAAAATAACATAACTCATGACTTTCTAGTTGGTGGAATGTCTGAGAAATAAGCCCACTCTGTTTCCTCTTCCCCTCCAAACCTACCTTCACATTTGCTGCTGGGAGTGGGAGGGAGCTGTAGCTGCCTGCCCTGGGGCAGGGGCCTGGAGTACGGTTTATCTTGGGAAAAATAACAAAAGATGGTAAACCTGCCTTTCCCTTCTTCTCACTTCCCTCTCTTAAATACCTTCTCTAATTCAGGGTCTTTCTCTCCACTTATTTCCCCCACTTTCCTAGCTCCTGTATTTTAGCATTCCCCTCTGAAATGGATAATTAAAAATGTGTCCATTTTTAAGGCCCACAATTCCATTCTATTAACTATCTCCTGGGCCAAAACAAGTTTATTCTTGGAATAATTTTTTAGAACTAAGATTATGGTTACAGAGCTTTGAGACTCAGTCTCTTTCAGAAGGAATCTAGCCTCATATAATTCAGGAATGTACCATAGCTTTTATTTCACAGAGCTAATTATCCAGCTCTCTCCACGCTGGGATGACAGTCAGGAAGCCACATGCTACTATGTCCCTGGGCTAGGAATTCTATCCATACTTCCATGGGATTATGACTTCCTTTAAACAACAGGGCCACCCATCTTTCAGAGAACATACACATACACACACACACACACACACACACACACACACGCACTAATCTCACAATAAGACTTTCGTCCTCTTTCATTTGCAAGATATGCCCCCAAAAGAGGAAAATGGGAGAATGGAAGATATATTATTTTTTCTACTTGGTATTTTTCTAGTGATTATTAAATGAACTATGCCTTTCACAGGGTAATGCAATATCATATATAGTGGTGTGTGTGTGTGTGTGTGTGTGTGTGTGTATGTGTATGTGTGTGTGTGTACCTCTAAGTTACACCCCCAGCCCTATTTTTTTTTTAAACAGGGTCTCACTAAGTTTCTGAGAGCCTCACTAAGTTGCTGAGGCTGGCTTTGAACCTGCCATCCTCCTATCTCAGCCTCCCAAGTACTGGGATTACAGGTGTGCACCACCACGCCTGGCCTTAGTTCTTTATAAACATTTTCTATCTAACTTTGTAGATCACATACTTTTGTGTATGAATGACATGAGAACCTATCCAGATCTAAGAAGAGTTGGATCATATTTTATAGTTCCTCAATGTGGAAAAATTCACCCTAAGTCTGTGAATTGTCCAAATCTGGCTGTCCAGTCTGGGAGCCATTGACTTATTTGGCTACTGAACACTTATCTGAATAAGCATGAAACATACATTCTAAGAATTAAATACACAGTTGATTTTGGAGATCAGTATAAAAAGCAGTATGTAAAACAATGCCTCATTAATAATTGTTATATTAATTCCATGGTGAAATGAAAATGTTTTGGATATATTGAATAAAATAAATATATTATTTTATATATAATAAAATAAAGTATATTATTCAACTAGTTTCACCTGTTTCTTATTCTTTCTTAATGCAGACTTGCCTTGTATTTGTGGCTTGCATTACGCATCTATTGGACAGCACTAGTGTGGATGTTAATTCAGTCATGAGAAGGGACTGCTTTCTTATTCAGGAGTGTTAGGGCCAACTGAACAAAGATTTCCAGTGGTCTCAGAGCAGCTGAATTATCATATATTTCTTATTTATTTGTTATTTTTATTTCTTCCCCCACCAGAAAATAAAGTTGATATAAATAGAATATTATGGGCAATTAACCCATGGTGTATGAAATAGCCGAAAATATATCTGCCTTCCTCCACTATGAGCACAGCTGAGTATAAAAACTATTTCAGCTTTTGGTATGTTTTTGGTGTTTTTTGTTTGTTTGTTTGTTTGTTTTTGGTACTGGGATTGAACCCAGGGTCCTTCTACCTCTGAGCTGCACCCCCAACCAACACTTTTTATTTTGAAATAGGGTCTCACTAAGTTACTGAGGGTCTCCACTAAGTTGCTGAGGCTGGTATAGAATCTGCGATTCTCCTGTCTCAGACTCCCCAAGTACTGGGATTACAGGCATGCACCACCATGCCTGGCCGGCTTTTGTTTTTAAGAACCATGGGTGTCACATGTGTGGGTGGCAGCGCAGCAGCTGTATAAGTGCTATGTACTGTAATGTCTGGCCATCATTGCTCTTTGGAAAAACTGTCACCCTGCTAAGCATGACAGCACATGCCTGGAATCCCAGCATCTTGGAGGCTGAGGCAAGAGGATCGCAAGCTCAAGGACAGCCTGTACAACTTAGTGAGGCTCTGTCTCAAAACAAAAGAGGCTGGAGTGTAGCTCAGTGGTAGAGCGCCACTGGGTTCAAGCCCCAGTACCATGAAAACCAAAAACCTGTCACCCATGAGTAGGCAGATGCAAATACTATGCCATTTTGCAAAGGGGCTGGAGCGTCTGTGTACTGTGGCATCCATGGGAGTGGGGGTCTCCTGGAACCGATCCCCTGTGAATACCAAGAGCTGCAGTTGACTGGATATGTATACATACATACACACAAAATATACATATACAAACTTGTACTGTCGGTGTTATGTTAAATCTCTGCGGGTTAGTTGGAAAGAATAACACAATGGAAACTTTCCAGCCTTAACTTATCCTGTTAACTGGACCAAGACTACCTCTTCCCACGGGAAAGTGAGTCCCACATCCTCCATGAAGTGCTATCTAACCCTTCATCAAACAGTCTTTTGTTTTCTATATTGTGAAGCCCAAATTCTTCTTAAAAGTATACATTTACTTTGGTACTTATTTCTCCCTGTCCTAGAAGTTTAGGGTATGGTCTCATTTCTCCCTACCTCCATCTTTTGTAATTAGCCTGTAAAAACCTCAAGAATGCTACACTTTATTCATCTTTTACTCCCTGCACCCTCTACCACAATTCTTTGAATTTAATGGGCACTCAGTTATATTTGTGGGATGAAATTTAAGTATAACAATCTTGTGTGTGTGTGTGTGTGTGTGTGTGTGCGTGTGTGAGTGTGTGTGTGCATGTTAAAGGGCATGGGGACCAGGTATACTCTACTACTGAGCTACATTCCCAGCCCTTTTTTATTTTTTATTTTGAAACAGGGTCTCACTACATTGCCCAGGCTGGTCTTATACCTGTGATCCTCCTACCTCAGCCTCTCAATTTGCTGTGATTTGAGGTGTGCACCACCACACCAGGCTCCTAAGTAGATCTTCTTTTTAATTCGAAAGGGAAAAAAATTAGCTCTAGAGAAGACCCTATTTCTTTGTTTTCATTATGAAAAAGTGGGGTGGGGGAGAATCTGGGTGTGGTGGTGCACACCTGGAATCCCAGGACTTAGGGGGCTGGGACAGGAGGATTGCATGTTTGAGGTCAACCTGGGCAATTTAGGGAGATCCCGTTCCAAAATAAAAAGTAATTTAAAAGAGGGGGGTGGGGCTGGAGGTGTTGCTAAGGGGCATCCTTGAGTTCAATCTCCAGTACCACAAAAAAAGTGAAGAAAAAAGAAAAAAAAGCAACTCTCACTCCATCAAAGTATCCATTTGTTCAATTGTTTTGCAGATGGAAAATTTAACGTTTCTTAAAGTACCTTGCCCAAATATGCTTTGGCTAAAGAGAAATTGTTAAAAAGTGATTCCCAGGTACCTCTTATCTCCTCACCTATAGTTCAGGCTTTCTAATTCCATCCCTTGGCCCCTGGGGTGGGATGAAAGGAGCTTCTGTGAATGGCATGTCACTGGTCTCACCCTCCAGCCTTCATAGACGGGATTTCTTAATTTGTCCTTTCACTGGCTAACTGCTCAAAGAATACACTGAGGTCTTTTGAGCTTAGCTGGAATCAACTTCTTGGGCAAGTAATGAATCTAATTGTTATGCTAGCTTCCACGTCAGCAAAATAACAGATGTACAGTATAATGGAGAAGAAAAAAAAGTTGCTTTCGGATTGTTAGAGCAGGTGCTACATGAAAAAAAAAATCTCATGGAACTTTCTCAAGTGCATTTGGAAACAGTTGGAAGGTCGCCAGCAGGAGAGTTCTCCTTCAATCCCTTGGACATCCAGTTGTGAGCTGGGATTAGGCCCCTGAACAGCTGAGTCAATGAGGACACTGACACCTTGTCACTTCTTCAGCTCTTTATTCCTCCCTCACCCTCCAACAAAAGCACCCGCGAGTGCCCTCCCCCAGCTAGACACACACACATGCAGAGTCCAGCTGCCAGATATGGCTTTCAGAGAACACCAGGCAGCATTGACTCTCAGTCCAGGGTGAAGGCAAGTTACCATGGTTCTCTGGCTATTATTGCGTCCAGCACATCAGGGAATGGAAATAAGTGTGCACATGTTCTAAAAGGCCCTTTGGGAAAGATCAGTGGGGCTGCACGGGGACACAATGGCAGGCTTTGTTGCAGAGAAAGGATTTGGTCTGGCAAGCAACAGCAGTCCTGCTGGACACAGGGTTTGTCTGCAGGGGCAGTATGGGAAAACCATGTGCAGGGTTTACAGAACATCCTCATTAGAAAAAGTAGGGCATTTAGCATAATTAAAAGTCATCCTGAAGACATCAGGTAAGAGCCTGCTGTTTTTAATTAATTGCTTCTATAATCCTGCGACTTTAAAAGGGGTGCTGCTCTTGCCCATAGAGGTTTAGGATTACTCCAGAAACATAAGTCATTCAGGCAGGGGTGAAACAGAGCACACGTGAAAGTCTGATAAAGGCAAAAGAGGAAAGAGAGAAGGGAAAGTCTGGGAAAGTGAGAAAGAATTGAAAAATATGAGCCATCGCCCATCTTTAATTTTCTGGATAATCCTGTTGTCTTTTCATGCTCCGTGCCTGAACATCCTCACATCCAAAATACAACTCCCCACTGACCTGCATCCTGCCTTGATAGATAAATTATTTAAGGGGAAAAAAATTCCGGGAGTCAAGGTTAACAGAAAACAGCTGGGAAATAAACTTTGAGCCATATGTCACAAATTTTTCCAAGTACGTAGATTTTTTTAAAACTCTATTTTGAAGAGTCAGCATCTCCAAGAATAAGCACGATGAGTCGAGGGCTTACCATGGTCTCCACGTACATGAAAATCAGCACGGAGAAACCTGTGATTGTGTCAGGTAGGCAAAGATAGGGAGGACTAAACACATGAGAAATTCTGTCTAAAACTGATTGCTCTTCTCATATGTAAAATCCCCAACTTAGACTATGTTTGTAATTACTATAGCTCTCTTAGATTATGTTTGTAATTACTATGGTTTTCTAATGCATAGCTTATAGAGAAATTATTATATTTTAAAGATTATATTTATTTAGACTTTATAAAGCACATTGTATAAAGTAATTTCTGCACATTAGAGAAGATTTAATTATACTAAAGATTAGGAAAGAAAAATAGCCTCAACTCACTACCTAAATCATATAAATTGGTGTGTGTGTGTGTGTGTTACTGGGGATTAAACCCAGGAGCATTCTACCTCTGAGCCACAATCCCAGACCCATTTTTTTTTTTTTTTTTTTTGGAAAACAGGATTTCACTAAGTTGCAGAGGGCCTAAGTTTCTGAGGCTGGCTGCAAACCTGCGATCCTCCTGTCTCAGTCTCCAAGTACTGGTATTACAAACATGCACCACCACACCCGACTAAATTATATTTTATTTTTCTTGAAGCTGTATAGTTTCCTTTTTTATTAGTTTAATTGTGTTGTTTAAATTTATGCTCTCCTTTTCTCACATTTTTTTTTTCAGAACTGGGGATTGAACCCAGGGTCTTGCACATGCTAAGTAAGCACTCTACTCCTGAGTTACATCCCAATCCCTTTTTATTTCACTTTGAGACAGGGTCTTGCTAAGTCACCTAGACTGGCTTCCAATTTGTGAACCTCCTGCCTCAGCGTCTTGAGTAGCTGGGATCATAGGTATGCACTACGATACTCAGGTATTTTTCTCCATATAGCAAATGTCTTCCTGTGTCATGAGAGAATATTGGACATTTCATGCAAGGTCCCTGAAAATTATACCTCCCTTTTTTCAGAAGCCACAGCATTTTCACCAAGGCTATATATCTCATCGTGTGTGGCCAGCCCCTGTGCCATGTAGCCCAGCTACCATTGCTGACGCAGAACCGGGTTGAAGTTATTCAACACAGATACTCAGTTCTGTTAGGACATGTCAAATCTGTTTGATTTCTATCAGAGGTTAGAGAAGGTAAGAATTGGTGGTTGGTGGATTGAAGGAAAAGCCAGGAAAAAGCCACAGAAAAGGAAACAGCAAGAACCATGAAGCAAAAGAACTCATGAGTTAGAAAGTAGAGCAGAGAGAAACTGGATTGTTGAGGCTGAGTCACTCCAATGTGTGAACCACCAACAGAGCCAATAAATAGCTGCTTTCACAAAATGCTCAAATAATTGAATCCGTAGAGACAATGTCCTCAGTAATAATCGTGGACATATTAACAGCACTTAACTGTGTGTCAAACACTGTTCTCTGTTCTCCACAAATGCCGTTTCACCTAACCTATCGGTCCTGCGGTGCGCAGTCTCCCATCATCCTCATTTTAAAAATGGGAAAACACAAGAGTGAAGTAGGTAAGTGACTCACCAAAGATGATCACACGTAGAGGAGGAGAGATCAAGGTTTCAAATCCAGGGAGGCTGGTTCTAGGACCCACAATTTACTCCACAGATGCGTCCTGGTCACTCTTTAGTTCTAGGCCACCACAGCACAGCAGCTGCCCTGAATGTAGCATGCTACCCACTCGCTTGTTACAGGATGCGGTCATCATTTGTACAGATTTTTTTTAATCATATATTTATGCTAAGATGTCAAAAAAAGCACTAAAGGAAATTTTTCTGAAAATGAAAATCACCTACAATCTCATCATTTTACCAAACCCGTATTTCATAGTTCTATTTTTATTCTGTTGTGGTTTTTCTCAATATACATATTTTGCATGGTTAGAACCATAGTGAGCATGTACTTTCATATTCTGCCTTTTCTTTTATTTAGTAAAATATTATGGCTCTTTGTCATGTTTCCATAATTACCTCAATTGTACTGTATTACAATTTTCATTGTATTGAAACACTATGAATTATTAGAACTGTTCCCAATTGTTGGGTTGCTTGCTCCCAATTGATTACTAATACTCTATAAATAATTCAACAAGGAATGCCCTAATACATGAATTTTTTTTCTATTGAATTATTGTTTTAAGATGAATTTCTAGGATTGAAGTGGCTGGGTCAAAGGGAAAATAACATTTTTATGATAATTCTCATATACTATCATTGCTATCCCTAATGGCTATACCTATTCAGCATGGAATTAGTGCTCTTATAGAAGAGGCCCAAGGGAATTCATTGGCTTCTTCTACCATGTGAAGACTCAGCTAGAAGGCACTGGCTGTGAGCAAGTGAGTTCTCACTACATACTTCTCATACCTTGATCTTAGGTTTCCCAGCTTCCAGAACCGTGAGAAATGAATTTCTGTTTGTTTTATAAGGTACCAATCTATAGTACTTTTTACAGCAGCCCAAACAGACTAAAACAAACCTACTATTTCTTTTAATCACTGAAGGCAAATAAGTCTCCCCATTGAAAATTTTGGAGGATAGTGGGAACCCAGTGGAGACGCAGTGACCCACAGGGGAGGGGAAGATTCGAATAAGGCTGCTGCTGTCTACTCCAATATTGCATCTCTATCAGGTGGAGCCCACCCACTTTTCCTTTCGTAATAGAACTCCCAATTTTCAGTTGGGCATAGGGCCACCCAGAATAGAATTCCTTTCCCAGCATCCCTTGTAGATGAAGCATGACCATGGGACCAGGGAGATGTAAGAGAAATGTTGAATGGCAACTTCAGTAAAAGTTATTTAAGGCCGGGCGTGGTGGCGCACACTTGTAATCCCAGTACTTGGGAGGCTGAGACCTGAGGATCCAGGTCGCGGCCAACCTCAGCTACTTAGTGAGGCCCTCCGCAACTTCGTGAGACCCTGTTTCAAAATAAAGGATAAAAAATAGGGCCAGGGGTGTAGCTCAGAGGTAGAATGCCCCTGGGTTCAATCCCCAGTACCGCAAAAAAAAAAAAGTTATTTAAAAACAAATACTGCACATACTGTTGCACATCGTTTACCCCTTTTTTCTTCCAACTTTTACTTTGCCACCTGGAGATCACTTGTGAAGGCTGGTGCTGTGGCTGACATCTTGCAACATGAAGAATGGACCTATATTCAAAAACATGAGCTAAAAGAAACTGTGCCTGCACCATTTTTTTTTCTTTTCCTTTTCTTTTTTTCTTGGTACTGGGCCTTGAATCCAGGGACATATTACCTCTGAGCTACACCTCCAGACCTTTTTATTCTTTTATTTTGAAACAGGGTCTCCCTAAGTTGCTGAGATTCTCACAAAGTTACTGAGGCTGTGCTCAAACCTGCAATCCTCCTGTATCGACCTGTGGGATCACAGGCATGCACCACTGCACCCAGCCTTCAAGATTTTTTTTTTGTAATATGTTCATTATAATAAGTGTACTTCCACCGGGCATGGTGGCGCACGCTTGTAATCCCAGTACTTTGGGAGGTGGAGACCGGAGGATCCGGGTTCGCAGCCAGCCTCAGCGCTCTCTCTCTCTCTCTCTCTCTCTCTCTCTCTCTACCTATTGAGGCCCTCCGCAACTTCGTGAGACCCGGTTTCAAAATAAAGTTTAAAAAAATAGGGCCGGGGGTGTAGTGCAGAGGTAGAATGCCCCTGGGTTCAATCCCCCGTACCACCAAAAAAAAAAAAGTGGACTTCCTATCTCCAGTATATTTTTACATTTAAAAAAAAACTATAACAAACCTTCTTGTGTTTGAATCATTGTTAATTGGGGTTCTTTGGTCTTTGGTCACATGCTAAGTGTTAGAGAAGATGTAAGTTGGGTCTTGAAGTCTGATAAAGGATTCTCCAGGTAAGGAATGTGGGAAAGGAATTCCACATATACACTCATGAATGGAAGAAGGAAGAAGATCCAAAGAGAGTGGCCAGAGGGTACAACACAGACTATGTGAAGCAAGAGCGACAATTGCTACACAGGGTCCACCTACCCAATAACTGGCACTGCACTTTATCTTGTATTACGATTACTGGTCTGTGTTACATGTCTCATTATTTCAGCATATATTTATAATGTTATCCAATGTCAATTATATACTTACACATAAATGATATTTTGATAGTTTCTAATTGCAATTAATTTTTTCATAATATCCCCTTATGAATTCTATTAATCCAAGCCTGTCTGATTTCTCAAGAGTTCTAGTGGCCATGGCCTCAATCTGTTATAATTTTAAAAGGTATGTGCTAGTTGGGCACTGCGGTGCACACCTGTAATCCCGGCCACTCAGAAGGCCGAGACAGGAGGATCATAAATTCAAGACCAGCCTGGGCAACTTAGCAAGATCCTGTCTCAAAATAAAATAAAAAGGGCTGCGGATATAACCAGTGGTAGAGTACTTGCCTAGCATGTGCAAAGCCCTGGGTTCAAGCCCCAGTACTGCAAAAACAAAAAAACAAAAGGCTATTATGCTGCCAATTGATATCTGCAAATACAAGATCCTTTCTGTTGGAGAATCCAACAAAAGTGGGTTCTAATCCAAACTTCATTACTTACCATCTAAGTGGAATGAGATATTTTAATTAACTATAACCAGCTATAGTTGTCATTCATTCTAACGTGGGCACGCATAGGAACACACACAGAGAGAAAGAGGACCCTGCCTTTAGGTAAGGCCATTCCAGAAGCAGCATCCCTTTCTTCTGTCCACATTCTGACAAAAAATTAAAATGAGCATTTCCCAGGATCACAGAACTTTTTGGACAAAAAGGATGGTAGAGATATCTAAGACCCACTTAATAATTGAAAATCAGAGAAAGTACTGTGTTGGAACTGAGGAAGCTGTGAAAAAATTATGATTAGCACCTGGGGTAGATTGTACCACAATTTACAAATATTTACCTCCCATTTCTTTGAAAGGATCCATTAATTCCACTTATTGTCCGATAACATGCAGAATAACTCTGTCTCCTATTAACCTTGGCTTGGTGATGTGCTTTGTCTGGCCACTGGCATATAAGAGAACCGCACATTTGCACACAGCCAAGCAGAAGCTTTCCACACATCATCATGTGATTTGCTAGCTCCCTGTTCTTTTCCCTCTGCCACCAGCTCTCATGTCCTGGAGGGACAGCTCTTTCAACGTGGAGTGCAGAGGACACTTGGGGTGGACGTGCATCTGGTCCATCTTCTCACAGGCCAAGAGAGAGAAAAACAAACTGCGCTTCGTCTTCATTGTTGTAAGCCATCGAGATTTTACAATTTTCATCACTACATCAAAGCAGAATAGTTTAGGACACTATACCAAAAAGAACAAGAGATTTGCTCAGGCTTACACATTTAGGTAGCTAAATGACAGAACAAGAATTAAATCTGAGTTCTTTTGACATTTAGTCCAGTTTTCTCTCCATAATTCCAGAGCTCCTTAAATGATCAAAGCTAACACCTACACACTATATTTTACTAAGATATTTACAACACCCCTCAAAGAAACTTACTCCATGACTAAAGCTTTGTCCAATTAATTTTTCCTTAATTGCCCTTATGTTGAGGGCAACTCAAGGCTACTAATAATCCATTAAATGCATTCATTGCGGTCATTACTGACCAGTGACCAGGAGCAGCGCGCCTGGTGTGAACAGGGTGGTGTGGAGTTGGGGACTGGATGACATTTGCCCCTTTATGTCTACTCTTATTGGTCTGGCCATCTTCAAGTGCCTGTAATCTTGGGTGAGATAGAGGCTTCTAGCAACAGCTCCAATGTACAGTCTTATCTTAGGAACATGAAGAGTATTTCACACTTGATTTCACTAAGGAGGCCTTTAAACGTGATGGCAAATTCTGTCAACATCTCACACCTGTTTTGTATCCTGTCCAGTAAAAATCTCTTCAGGAACCCACTCTACTACTGAGCCACCTCGTGCTCCTGCTTCACTTGCTCATTGAGCCATTTTCCTCCAAAAGTAATGTTGAAATCCACATCTTTGCCAGGTGTGGTAGCACCTGCCTATAATCTCAGCTACTGGGAAGTTGAGGCAGGATTTGCAGTTCAAGGTCAGCCTGAGAAATTTAGCAAGGCCATGTTAAAGAGAGAGAGAAGGGAAGAGGAGAGGAGAGGAGAGGAGAGGAGAGGAGAGGAGAGGAGAGGAGAGGAGAGGACAGGAGAGGAAGAAAAGAGAAGAGAAGAGAAGAGAAGAGGAGAGGAGAGGAGAGGAGAGGAGAGGAGAGGAGAGGAGAGGAGAAGAGAAGAGAAGAGAAAAGAAAAGAAAAGAAAAGAAAAGAAAAGAAAAGAAAAGAAAAGAAAAGAAAAGAAAAGAAAAGAAAAGAAAAAAGAACTGTCTGGAGAGCCAAGTGTGGTGGCACAAACCTGCAATCCCAGTATTTGGGGGGCTGAGACAGGAGAATTGCAGGTATAAGACCAGCCTCAGCAACTTAGTGAGACCCTGTTTCAAAACAAAATAATAAAATAGGGTTGGGGGGGTCTATCTCAGAGATAGGATGGCCTTGGGTTCAATCCCTAGTACAAAAAAAAAAAAAAGAAAAGAAAAGGAAGGAAGGAAGAAGGAAGAAGGAAGAAGGAAGGAAGTTTAGTCTGGAGATGCAGCTCAGTGGTAGAGCACCCCTGGGTTCAATCCCAAGTACCACACGTACACGCACACATGCACACACACACACACACAAAAATTATATCTTCATCCCACTTAAAATTAGAACCTCTATGTACTGATGATTCTTTCCTTTGACCTTCATACTCCATTTAAATTATTTGGCACAGATTTTCTGTATACAACTCAATGTTTACTCTATATTCGCTTTTGGGTGGTTCCAGGCCTTTTTTTTTTTTTTTTGCGGTACCGGGAATTGAACCCAGGGGCATTCTACCTCCGAGCTACAACCCTGGCCCTATTTTTTTTATACTTTATTTTGAAACCGGGTCTCACAAAGTTGTGGAGGGTGTCACTAAGTAGCCGAGGCTGGCTGCGAACCCAGATCCTCCTGTCTCCGCCTCCCAAGTACTAGGATTACAAGCGTGCACCACCACGCCCAGCTTGGTTCCAGGTCTTGCCATCAGATCAAACAATAAAAATTTGAATGTTGAAGCTGGGTGCCATGACACACACGTGTAATCCCAGTAACTTGGGAGATCGAGGACTACCCAGATGACAACAATTTGGTAATATTAACAAATAATAAATGTACACAGAAATTGTTCCTGTATTCTATTTTTGAGGCTTTATTTTACAGATATACTTGACTATTTGCAAAATGACCTTTGTGTGTACTTATTTATTGAATCATTGTTTATAATAGCAAAACAGATACAACCTAAATGTATACCAGTAGAAGAGTGATCATATATTAATTATGGTATATCCTTACAACCAAACACTTTGACCATAAAAGAAAATGAGAAAACTCTTGATATACAACATGAAAATGTTGACGAGAAATAGTAAGTGAAAAAAGAGAGGGATGGAAGGACAGCAGACAAGAGATAAAGATAGAAGAATTATTTCTGAATAGTTTTTATACCTTTTGCTTTTTGAACCATGGAACTGTATTAGCTATTTTAAATTTTTAATGCAAAAAGGAGGGATAATTTATGCCAGGTGTGGTGGCGCATGCCTGCAATCCCAGTACATGGGAGACTAAAACAGGAAGATCACAGAATAGAGGCCAGCACACTAATTTAGCAAGATCTTGTTTCAAAATAAAAAAAAAATGAAAAGGGCTGGGGGTATAGCTCAGAGGTAGAATGCCCCTAAATTCAATCCCCAGTAACAACAACAAAAATCCCAAAGAATTATGCTCAAACATAATTGAAGTATATGGACTGTGAATGCTAATTTCTGGCATCCTCTTAAGAGTAATTCAGTAAGAAGAATTTTGGAATGTAGCAATTTGCATTTTGGTATTCTGATATATTTCCTACAGTATCTGAAGGAACAACAGCATTTTACATTTCTTTCTGTAGCAAAGCCTTATTGGTCAGATAATCTATTCCCAACTATCTCGTTTCCCACTTAATGACTAGATAGGATAAGGACAGTGCTGCACTTCTTTGGGAATCATTATGGATCCAGGGTATGAAATATTTTGAACACTAGGGTAGGGCCTTTGTCTAGTCAGAATCATTATCTGGGTGTCTCATAGCAGGAACTATTTGGTGAAAAAAGAAAAAAAAAGGAGGGACTGGCAATAAATGTTGATTGAATAAAATAACAGAATAAATAGACAGGTCACATGTATCAAGCCTCTACTCTGTGCAAGCAGAATTATAGTCACGAAGGGATATAGAGAGATTAATAGAATATGGTTCCTTCTTGAAAGAACTTAAATTTAATACAGCAAATAAGATATGTAGACAGTTAATCAAAATACAAAGCAGAATGCAGTAAGTTGTTAAGGACCCGATTTGTGGACCACAGAAATATTAATCCCACCTGGACAGCCGCAATGTCATGAAAACTAAGAACTGCAAAGTAAAAATTTGCAAAAATTCCTTCAACATTGTGTGACAGAAAGGACCTTCCAAGGGCTTCAAGTGACTTCCAGTCACTAACGAAGGCAAGACAGTTTTCCTGGCTCTCTCGTTGCCTGGATGAAATAGCTCACGAGCTTTGCCAGCTTGCTTTGTACGTGGTGATTCTTTTCTCACTGAGAAACCTTCTGATGACTGACGTGTATGTCTTAAGCCCCCCCAAAGTCTCTGGAGTCATCCAATTAATTTTAATTTCATATTAATCATATGTATAACTTTAAGTATATGTTCTTTATTTATTTAAAAATATTTAAAATATTTGAATGGATCTTTAAAAATACTTAAACAGTTAAAACAATAAATACACATTTTTAAATAATTTTGAAAAAATATTTCATTTTAATATATATAGTCTTTACTTCACATTACAAATTACTATAAACGAGTCTCTCATGAGTACATGAACATAAGGAAACAAGTCACCTCAAAGTCCTATCAACACTCTATCAAGAGAAAACTTCAGATTTGAGAACGTGATGAGATGAGCGCCAGGCGCAAGGGCTGCTGGGACCTGGAGGAAAAGCCTGCACAGACCAGCTCAGCCAGAAACCAATAGGAGCCACTCTCTCCCCACCTCCTCTGTAACATATTTTCATCTGATAGCAAATTTTAGTACTTCAGAAAAATAATATTTGTTGAGCCAATAGACACAAAAACACGAAAGTTTTTTCTGAAGTAAACTCATGTTTTTCCAACAGTGTGAGCAGGGCAGTTATGACAAGTCCCAGAGTAGACAGACTAAAATAGATGCCAGGAGAAAAACCGCACAACTCAAAAACACAGGCAAAGCTGGGTTTTCCCAGTCAATCATTAAATATTGATGAGCCAGTTTCAGGTTGTCTTTTTTTTTAAAAACAATATCAAAACATATAACGTTATGCATAAATACTTTATAGTTTAAGCAGACATTTCACGAATCTCTGTGACCCCATGATATCCTTTTAAAATGATAATATACTGAATGAGGAATTTATAGAGAAATGAATTCTTAAAGTACATAGCAAAAATAAATAAGTCTAATATGAACCACTATTTAAAGTAAAATGTATGGCATCATGATGACAGTGACCTAATTTGGAAAAGGAGGATCATTCACATAGGTGCTTCAGAGGTTCATCTCTCGGTACCAGTCTTCGTCTCTGAACACCTCTGGAGTATGCCAGGGGACAGATGCTGCTTCACCAGTGAAATTCTCATGCAGTTACAAGTCGGCTCCTGGGAACTTGCGTCCCTTTCCCTCCCTTCCCCTTGGTCTCCCTGCCATTCCTCGGCCACAGCCTCTCCCTTCTCCCTCTGCTTTCAGTGTTGGCTTATGAATTCTCAAACTAACCTTCAAAATTTTTAAGCAATAGCCTTATTATTCGAACTCTGAGACTAGACCCTGTTCAGAGTTAAATTTTCATTAACCAACAAAGGTTACCAAAGTTCGACATATGTTTGGCATTATTTTAAAAGACCTTGCTCTCGGTAAGCCACAGAAAAAGTATAAGACTGCAAACCTGCGAGCCAGCAGTCAAGAAGATACATCACCAGGGTTTACTGCTTTCTTGCATTATTAGCCTTCACTTCCTTCCAACAGATTTCCTTCTGATTTTCATTAGATGGGGCTAAAGTAGGAAAAGACCCATATCTCCATCCCCCAAAGCAAAATTCACTTATGGACTGAGCACTCTGCTTGTACAAGACATAGTTTCTGCTCCCTCAGGAGGCTACGGGAGAAAGATCCCAAGTTTGCAGCCAGCCTGGGCAACTTGGCAAGACCCTGTTTCAAAATGAAAAATAAAAAGGGCTGGGGAAGAAGCTCAGTGGTAAAGTGCCCTTGGGTTCAATCCCTAGTATCACAAAAACAAAAACAAACCGATATGGTTTTTGCCACCCCAAAAGACAGACAACGTCAGAATGCCTCTGTCCTATAAAGATTAGAACCAGGAGGAACAACTAAGCTTAATCTTAAGAATGTTCAAGTTGTACAGGCACAGTGTGGCATGTCTGTAATCCCAGTACTTGGGAGGTTGAGACAGGAGGATTGCAGGTTCAAAGCCAGCCTCAGCAACTTAGCAAAACCCTCATCAACTTAGCGAGACTCTGTTTCAAAATTTAAAAAATAAAATAAAAAGGGATGGGGATATAGCTCAGACATAGAATGCTTCTGGGTTCAAGCCCCAGTACAATTAATTAATTAACATTCAGAGGAAGAAGGGTTTGATACCAAGATCTAATATGACACAGGGAATCAGGTTTAGTGTTGGCCCTAGCATATTCTCTTTGGTTTTTTTGTTTGTTGGTACTAGGGATTGAACCCAGGCCATTCTACTTCTGAGCTACATCCCCAGACCTTTTTATTTTTTATTCTGAAACAGAGTCTCACTGACTTACTGCTCGCTGGTCTCAAATGTGGGTTCCTTTGTCTCAGTACTTGTCCCTAAGTACTGGGATCATAGGCATGTGCCACAAAGTCCAGCTTCTCTCTGTTTTTAAAATAATATTTTACTTTTAATTGTGTACCTCTGGTATATTCTCTTCCTTTAGCCAGAAGTAAATCACTCACTATACCTCTCAGTCTCTCTCTCTCTCTCTCTCTCTCTCTCTCTCTCTCTCCCTCCCTCACCCCTGCCCCACTGTAATAGTACTTAGCTACCTCAAAGTGTTGCTGGAAGGATTCCTATGTTAAGAGCTTTGAAGATGAAAAGCAATATATAAATGCTTAAGTATTACTATAAAAGTTCAGCAAATGAGCTCATAGCATGTGATCTAAATGGAATGCATGTAAATACACAATCCACAGATAGCCAAACAACTAAAGATGCTTCAGCTAAGACTCATATCCCACATGACAGTAAGCCTTTAATATCATCAAATGTTTTCAGATCTGAACAGTTCTCACATATCACTCACTGCAAGTCTTTCACTTCACAGACTGTGAAAAGAGGGCTCACAAGTGGCCAGTCCGGGGGAGAACAGATGAATAGTCACAGGACAAGAAACTAAGCAAACTAAGCCTCCTTTGTGCCAGACAGTGCTTCTGATACCTCACACACCTTTATCTACAAGATGTCAAATGTAAGATAAAAAGCCAGGCGTGGTGGCACATGCTTGTAATCCCAGTACTTGGGAGGCTGAGACAGGAGGATCACTGGTTCATGGCCAGCCTCAGCTACTTAGTGAGCCCCTCTGCAACTTAGTGAGACCCTGTTTCAAAATAAAGAATAAAAAATAGGGCTGGGGGTGTAGCTCGGAGGTAGAATGCCCCCGGGTTCAATCCCCAGTTCTGTAAAAAGAAAAGTAAGATAAAAATAGCATGCTTAGTTGAAACTCTGGCATTAGTTGGCACACGTTTCAATATTGGAAAATATACTGATTTAAAGCTGAATTCTTTTTCAGTCAGAACAGGTGCCCTCCTGCAGGTATATCTTGACTCTATGTATTTGAAGCTATTTCCCCATTAGAAGAACAGGCACAAGGGTCTCTATACTCACATACTAATGACCCTCAAAAATATGCAAGGATTGTCCTGAGAAGTGGGTAAGACATGGTGGGTGAGATAGAATGACACATCTGGAGAAGTCAGCCAGCATGAGGAAAAGGCCATGACAGTAATCCCCGACCTGACCACCACTCCTTAGCAAACCTCACATGGAGAGTCTCCATGCTACTCTGGAATTGTATCCTTTAGAAAGAGATATGTTAAAGTACCTGTGGAAGAGGTCATAATTCCAGCACTCTCTGTAAGGTCACATGACCAAAGAGCCCTTGCTCGGGGATGCTGGTAAGGACTTTCTCTCATTGCCCAGGGAGTAGGTCTCTGCTGGTTTGACGAGGCTGCCTTACGTTCTTGTCAAGTAAATTAGTGACTCTCACATTTTCAGTGGACATTGGAATCATGTGAGGGACGTGTTAAAAAATAGATTTCTGGCCGGGCGTGGTGGCGCACGCTTGTAATCCCAGTACTTTGGGAGGCGGAGACCGGAGGATCCAGGTTCGTGGCCAACCTCAGCTCGCGCGCGTGCACACGCACTCTCTCTCTCTCCCTGTCTCTCTCTCTCTCTCTCCCTGTCTCTCTCTCTCTCTCTCTACACTTAGTGAGGGCCGGGGGCGTAGCGCAGAGGTAGAACGCCCCTGCGTTCTACCAGAAAAAATAGATTTCTGGCTCTGTTCCCAGGGTTTCTGATTTAGTAGGGCTGGGGAGGGCCAGATAATTTGCATTTCTAACAAGCTCCCAGGTAATGCTGATGATTTAAGACCACACTTTGAGAGCCACTGGGCTGAGACAAACCTTGCAAATGGGAGTTGACAAATTGTCCTGGCTCTGGTCTGATGAGTCACCTGGGTAGAGACCTGCCCAGAGTGCAAAGAGGATTCGGTAATTAACCAGGTTAAATTAGTCCCTGATGACTGGAATTTAACGAATTAGCAAGACCGAATCTGGCCCACAAATATTTTAACTCCAATAGTATTACTTTTAATTAGATTTGTTGTCAACATTTAAAATTCATGACATTTTATATAAAAATCTAAGTTTGAATTTCTCTTGATAAATCAACTATCGGACAACACTGGGCCATGGACACCCCCTTAAAATGGGGAGCCAGGTCAAGGACCACAATCTCCACCTGACTTGCTTTGTTTGTTCAGACTGTCTCCTTGCAGTGGACTTTGTGTTTTTGTAGAGATAATGAATCTAAAAATTTCAAGTTTCCAAATAAATACTTTTTCAGGTTAGTTATCTTACTATGCACAGCTTTATTAAACAAACCCAGCATGTCACACCATCGTTCCATTTTCTCATGTTCTGTCCGGAAGCAGTGTATGTACACAAGAAAAAACGGAATGGAACATCGCATCGTTGGCTCGTGACCCCAGAGTGGCCAGACCATTTTCCATTTTGACTTCATATTAGAACAGCTAAATGTTACATTACTTATGTTGCAAGCAGTTCAGAAATAAGAAAAAGTTCAGAAATAGATTTGCTTTATAGAATTGATGCTCTCAAATCTGTATTTTGTCAAATAAAATATATCTTATTTCTTTATCCTCTTAAAATAATTAGTTCCTATATGTTTGTGTTGTTGAGTTTTATTTTATTACTCGAGCCTTATTTTTCACCCTAAATTCCTTACTTTTTAAAAAATTATATCTTAAAATTATATCTACTTTTAGAGAATCTTTCAAATCCATTTTGAAGTGAGATAGAATAATATAAAACTATGTAGATTTATTCTTTAGTTGTGAAAGAGGAGCTTTCTGGAGAGAGGATTTAAGTTTAATCTTAGTTTAGAGTGGTTCCCAGACCAGTGGCCTCAGCACCTCTTGGGAAGTTGTTAGAAATGCAAATTATTAGGTCCCACCCTAGTCTCTGGTGTGTGTGTGTGTGTGTGTGTGTGTGTGTGTGTGTATGTGTGTACTGGAATTGAACCCAGAGATAACCTACCTCCGAGCTACACTCCCAGCCTTTTTGTTTTTTGTTTTGAAACAGGGTCATGGTAGGTTGCCGAGTCTCACTACATTGCTAAGGCTGTCCTCGAACCTCCGCGAACCTGTGGTCCCCCTGTCTCAGCCTCCCAAGTACTGGGATTACAGGTGTGTGCCACCACACCTGGCCCTCTGGGTAATTTTGATATACATTAAAGTTTGGAGACCACTACTTTAAAGTATCAAACAGGTATGGGAAATCACCCTACCTGTGCAAATAGTTAGCAAAATATGAAACCAAGGGGCTTTGTGAGAGTCATAGAATGAATAATTCTAAAATACACCGTTTTGGTCAGTACTGTTCTCTGTTCAGCAGGACTCATCAGAACATAGAGATTTTCTTTTTGATCTTTCTTGAAGTTTGTGTTTTAGGATTTGCTTTTAAAGTTTGAGAACAGTCATAAGAGGATACAATGCCTGTGGGGAAAAGGCCAGGAAATAAACCTGCACTGCCATTTTGCCTCATCTCTTTCTGACTTTTATCTTTAAAAGTCAAATGTTGCCGGGTGTGGTGGCATACGCTTGTAATCCCAGTACTTGGGAGGCTGAGACCAGAGGATCCGGGTTCGCGGCCAGCCTCAGCTACTTAGTGAGGCCCTCTGCAACTTCGTGAGACCCGGTTTCAAAATAAAGGATAAAAAATAGGGCCGAGGGTGTAGCTCGGAGGTAGAACGCCCCTGGGTTCAATCCCCAGTACCGCAAAAAAAAAAAAAATTCAAATGTCTGTGGCCCATTCCAATAACTGGGCTGAAGTATTAAAGTATTCACCACTCTTTTTTTTTTAATGCACTAGGGATTGAACCCAAGGGTCTTCTACCTCTGAGCTAGATCCTCAGCCCTATTTTGTTTTTTATTTTAAAATTGGGTCTTGCTAAGTTGCTGAGGCCAGCCTTGAACCTGCAATCCTCTTGTACAATCTCAGCCTTCCAAGTAGTGGGATTATAGGCGTGTACCACCGCACCCAGCTATCCCCCTTTTTTGTACAGCTGTCCCTTGGTATCCACAGGAGATTGGGTCCAGGACCCCCACAGATACCAAAATCTGTGGATGACCATTATTTTCATATAATCTATGCATAGCCCAAGGTATGCTTTGAATCAACTCTAGATTACTTATAATGCCTAATGCAATGTAAATGCTATGTAAATAGTTGTTATACTGTATTATTCAGGGAATAATGACAAGGAAAAAAGTCTGTACTTGCTCAGTTATAGACACAATTTTTTTTTCAAATATTTTTGATCCACACTTGGTTGAATCCAGGGATGCAGAACCCAGGGACCCAGAGGGCAAACTGCACATCCCTCCCTCCACGTGATGAACGCGGCGCTTCTCAACCATGGCGGCTTTAAATCACTAGAGCTTTTGGAGAGTACTCTGCCCCAGGTTCCATCCCTGAGATTCTGATTCAGTTCGCCTCACATGGGGACAAGCCATGGTATGCTTCATTTTTTTCCCTTTCCATTCTTCCTTCCTTCCTTCCTTCCTTCCTTCCTTTCTTTCTTTTTTTATGGTAATGAGGATTGAGCCCAATGGCATTCTACCTCCAAGCTACACCCCCAGCCCTTTTTATTTTTTATTTTGAAACAGAGTCTTGCTAAGTTGCTAAGGCTGGCCTCGAACCTGTGATCCTCCTGTCTCAGCCTCCCCAGTACTGGGATTCCAGGCTGCACCATCCCGCCTGGCCAGGGTATGCTTCTTAAAGTCCCCCAGGTGATTCTCTTGTGCGGTCAGGGTTAGGAAGCCCTTTTTGTATCTGTCCCCAGCAATGGCAGCAGCCTAAAAATCAAATCTCAGACTCCAGCCCTTCTTTCCTGGTGGAACAGGAAGCTACCTCTTACATAAACAGAGATAAGTCAAGTAATTTAAAAAGCTTGAGGAATAACTATCAATTGAAGTGTCTGAAACAGAGTCACTTTATTTATAACAAGCAAAGATAAGGACATGTGTACATGATTCAGACTTCCAAATATTTCTACCAGATAATTAAAGCCAAATCACGTTTCCTTTGGCTTGAAATTTTGGATGATCATCTTAACTCCCCACTTGCTCACAGAGCCCACAGCAAAAGTTGCAAATTGGCTTGGCCTAAGGAGAGAAGGGATGAGGGGCGGGTGGTGGTGACTGACCGAAGCACAATTTTGCCTCGTAGGTGGAGTGTTGACACAAACAAATTCAAACGCCTTCAGTCTATTACTTCAGAAAACATCAGATTTGGATCAGAACTCAGAAACAAAATGTTAATTCCTTCTCTCCATCTCCCGAAAAACTCCTTTTATTTATTTTTTGCAACTTCTGGTATTTTTGTGACAATGTGCTCTTCCCACTATTTCCTTGTGGTAAGCTACGGGATCTTTGGGTTTTGACCTTTTGATATGAAAACATGCATTAAGACCATACTTTTGTGACTCTTTTTTTTCCCCCTTTGATTTAGGGAAGTGGCAAGAATGTGGGGGAACGATCACAAAGTTCACATTTCCTCTTATAAACAAAAGTAAAGGGCAGTTCACCAAGAGTTTCCCACTGATTTCTTTTTTTTTTTTTTTTTTTGTGGTACCAGGGATTGAACGCAGGGGCGTTCTACCTCTGCGCTACGCCCCCGGCCCTATTTTTTATACTTTATTTTGAGACCGGGTCTCATGAAGTTGCGGAGGGCCTCACTAAGTACAGAGAGAGAGAGACAGGGAGAGAGAGAGAGAGAGAAAGAGAGAGAGAGAGAGAGAAGGCGTGTGCACGCGCATGTACGCGCGTGCGCGAGCTGAGGCTGGCCGCGAACCCAGATCCTCCGGTCTCCGCCTCCCAAAGTACTGGGATTACAAGCCTGCGCCACCACGCCCGGCTTTCCCACTGATTTCTGGGACCTTTTTCTTTTAAAATGGAAGAGTGATAAAGAAGAGAAAAATCAGAAAATATATACTTTTCTGTTATCCACCCAAACAATGGCTTTATGTGGAAGTTCAAACATTAATTTTTACTTTAGCAAAACTGCTATACTATGTATAGCAATGTGAAGATCTGAGATGGAAATCTGAGTAACTATCCACAAACTAATTATGTGACCTAGAGAAAATTACCTAACACCCTGAGTTTTCTATAGAATGGTTTCATAGGATTCTTATGTAGAATATACCGCATTTGCACATGCCTGGCAAGATGTACTCGTTATCACTACTCTGGGTAGATCCCCTAATGACTAAGGTGGTCTGCATTTCTCAAGCTCTTCTCTGACTATACCAAACTGAGGCATTAAACAGAAAACGGTGATTTGAGAGATTTCCCTGGAAAATGTAGTTATGAGAACTAGCAAACTAAAAAAACACAGTATATGAAAACTGGGTAAACAGGCTTCTCTAACTCAGCATTCACTTTGGGGAAATAACCCATAAATAGGGCAATCCAGTACTCAATAGTCCAAATGGTCTAGTCACTGCTGAGCATGAGGCCTGTGTCATCAAGAAACGAAAGGCACCTCTTTCATCGTAATTCCCTTGGGTACTAGAATGCGGGGACTGTGATGGAAATCTCCGCAGACATTGCTGGGTAATCGAAGCGAGACTGAGATGCTGAAGCTCAGCAGGGCGCTGGTCCTCCTGAAGGCAGCCCCTCACCTGCTGGGTTATTGGCTCAGATCCTCTATGGGTCCATCCAAGCCAGCAGCAGCTCCACTTCCTGCTTCCTCTTGGCCCTTCCCCGGGGGTTGCATTCCAAGCCTTTCCTGACTCTGCCTCCCCAGGGACTGTTCTGGGCTCATGGGCTGAGGAATTCTAGGGTTGTAAGAAGACACTCCAAGAAGATTGAGGATGGGAACTATTTTAACTCACAAACAAGTCTGCAAGGGCAGATGTGTCTCTGCTCTCGCAGATGAAAGAGTTTTGGGCTTGTGAATCACTGAAAATAGCAGGAAATCAGACAAGAAGCGCCTTGTCCCAGAGTAATAGCTTCACTCAGAGATTAAAATAGGTCTGACCTTTGTCTCTGGGATAGTGTTGTCTCAGTCATATGCAAAACGTTGCCCTAGTGGAGGGCTTCTGAAAACCTCCATTTGCATGTTGCAAAACCGCATCTCTGGGTCACGGGTGGTCTCTCCAGCCTGAACACAGAGAAGCCACTTATTCAGAGCAGCCCTTAAAACTGGGGCCTGGGGGTTCTAGGCCAAGAAAATGGCTCTTGCTGAAATTCTGGTTTTCTAGTTTTCTTGTTCAGATAAACTCAGGAAGAGTGAAATGTGACTGTCAGAAAAATTGAGGTTCTCCACCTGATGCTGAAGTTAAGTGACCATCATCCACCTGTTCTCTCAGCCCTAGGGAGACCTGACAGTCCAGGTCTCCTTGGGCGGCAGCACTGCTTCGAAAGCTCATGGGAGGAGCTGTGATTATTTTTGTGAGACTCTGGGTTCAGCTTTGTTGAACAGAAGGCAAACAATTTCTAGCCAGTAGGCCCTGGGTGCTGGAATCCAGACGCCTGTTTTCTATGTCCAAACCTGACTGTGAGTCACTGCCTCCCACCCAAATTATGTCTCTGTGCCTCAGTTTCACCTTCTATAAAGCAGAGATAATCATATCCATCCCTTCCCCCTACTTTCTTCATACGTTGTGAAAAGAAATTATCACATAGATGAGCCCCAGGGAGAAAAGGCATAAATCAAAGCATTGTTATTTCTATTTCTTATTGCCAAATAGTCTCCATAGTAATCATAGCTTTCTTTTGCTAATTACCCATGCTACCTCTGGCCTGCTAACCTAAATGTCACAAGATGTTGATCGCATTACAACTTTTGAAGGCCTCAGTCTTTTAAAACTTTGCTTTTAATTTACATTAACATCTAATTATACTCAGAGTCAGTAACTTAATTTTGCCACAATCATTTGCACGAGTAGACTCAACTAAGATGCAGCAGGGGTTGAAAACTGCAGTGTACACGCCATACAAGGTGAGGTCCAAGAATAAACCTTCAGGGCCGGCGTCCACCATCTAATCAGACAGTGATGGCCAGTGCCTTTCCTGATTTACTCTTCAGCAGAAGAATAAATACTGCTCTGTCTGACCTGGGTAGATGGCACAGTCCAACTAGGACCACATGTCCTAGTTGAACGACTCCCACCACCAAGCATTATTTCAAAACATTCCTGGGATGAGTGAGGTCATGTGGTCCCCTCCATGACTCTAACTCCCCTAAAATTGTTCGTTATTATTTCATAATAACTGGCACATAACGATCAAACTTGAAGCTCCACTTTTTTTTGAAAGGGGCAGGTCCTGAGGATTGAACAAAGGACCTTATAGGTGTGAAGCATGCGCTCTACCACCGAGCTATATCCCCAGCTCTTATTGGCTTTAATTATAGTAAGATACACACCTAACATATAATATTATGTTAACCATTTTTAAGTGTGTGGAGTTCAGCAGAATTATGTTCATCTACCTGGTTGTTTAGCCATCACCACCATCCATCTCCAGAGCTTTATCTCCTTCCCCTAAAATTCTGACCCACTAAACAAGTCTTTCCAACCTTAACTCCCTTCAGCCCCTCGCAACCACCATTCGGCTTTCTGTCTCTATGAGTTTGACTACTGTAGTTACTCATACAAATATAGTCTTACAATATTTGTTTTCTTTTGTTTCTTCTTTGTGCCTGGTTTATTTCACTTAGTATAATGTCTTCAAGATTCTTCCATGTTGTAGCATGTATCAAAATTTTCTTTAAGACCAAATAATATTCCATTGTATGAATATACAATATTTTGAATAATGCTGCTTTGAACATGGGTATGAAAATCTCTTCAAGATCCTGCTTTCAATTCTTCTGGATATATGCTCAAAGGTGGAATTGTAGATGATGTATTATTTATTTATTTATTCATTTATTTATTTGCTCATTCATTTATTTATTTATTTTGTGGAACTGGGGATTGAACCTAGGGGTGGGTGCTTTACCACTGAGCTACACCCTTTTTAATTTTTTTTTATTATTTTGAAACAGGGTCTTACAAAGTAGCTGAAGCTGGCCTTGAACTTGAGATCCTCCTGTCTCAGCCTCCCAAGTACTGCAGTTACAGACCTGTGCCACCATGCCTGGCTGTGATGTACTAATTTTGTTTTTAACTTTTCAAAGAGCCACTGTACCACTTTCCATAAAGGCTCGATGGTTTCACATTCCACTGGGATGCCCAAGGGTCTTAATCTCGCCACACTCTCTCCAACACTCATTATTTTCTGGTTTGTTTTTGTTTTTGATAGCAGCCATACCAATGCGTGTGTTGAAATTCTATTTTTGATTGGTGAGTAGGAAATGGGGGAGTAAGATTTAAACAAGTTACAGGACATTCTCATATATTACTATGAAACTTTTCTTGAGCAGGGTGGTGAGGACTAAAACAAAAAAAGGAAAAGCCATCTCAAAGAATCATACTTCTCAGTTACCCTTGCTCTGTCTGGAGAGGAAGTATACAAAATGCTTGCAAAAGATGGCAGGCATCCCCTGTCCCCCACCAATTCCAAGTCAGCAAGATAAGACTGAGCCTGAGAGGAGAAGAAAGTCGGAAAGACTTCAATGCAATGAAGGCTCCTTGTGTTCAGAGCACAAACACTGAGGTGCACTGCAGTGCTGCGCCATTGCACAGTGTCACTCTGGAATTGCCTGACAGAAGCAGATAAGCCACAGAAGGAAGAGTGGGAGGGGTCTCCTCAGGAACTGGGCAGCGGAATGGGGAAAACATGGCCGGCTAACCCTGGTCAAAGGTAGAAATTAAAAGAATGAGATGGGAAGTCAAGCCTAGAAAAAGCGGACTTGGTTCTGCTCTTCCCACCCCCACACCAGGACAATCACCGACAGCGCTGGACATCAGCGCTTGGTTTACTGCTCACTTCCCTTTCTAAACTGCTGATGCCCTGGCTCCTCTGCTTCGGGTCTGACCCTGACACACCACGGCCACCGGCCCACAGCCCCCTTCTGCAGGCACCCAGCCTCCACCCTTTCCTAGGGAGGTATTCAGAATAATTCTAACCGAATACCAAGAGTTAGTAAATGCTAATTGTGAAAGTCAAACAAGACTGGATAATTTGAGATTTCGAATATTTTTATTCTAAAATTGTTTTCAAAGCGAAATCTATCTCTTCCACAAGGCAAAGGGCATGATCTGCTTCCAGAACAAACAGCTCATTGTCGGTAGAGAATTTAAACATTTTCTCAAAAAAATCATTATATATTGTATTTATTTGTGGTACTGGGCATCAAACTCAAGGGTGCTCTATCACTGAGCTACATCTCTAGCCCTTTTTATTTTTTATTTTGAGACAAGGTCTCCCTAAGTTGTCCAGGCTGGCAACTTAGCAATCCTCCTGCCTCAGCCTCCCAAGTTATTGGGAATACAGGTACATGCCCACCTCTCCCAGCTCATTTTTTAAATACATATACCTAAAATACTTTTGTTCTGTAACATTTTAAAATTTTTATTCTTAATTTATTTACTTACATGTTTATATATTAGAATAAAATTTTATTTTCCATGTTTCCTTTCTGGCTTTTATTCATTTCATATTACAATTATTATGAAATACATTTGTCATCTGGCAGTATTAAAAATGATCAGCAAGCTGGGCATGGCGGCGCAACACCTGTAATCCCAGTACTTGGGAGGTTGAAACAGGAGGATCACAGGTTCGAGGCCAGCAGCATGTGGTAACTTAACGAGACCCTGTTTCAAAATAAAAGTAAGATAGGGCTAGGGGTGTAGCTCAGAGTTAAGAGTTCCCCTGGATTCAATCCCCAGTACCAAAAAAAAAAAAAAGATTAGCACTGAGTGTTAAAAATACTAAGTACATGACTGCTCTTACTAGTCTTTCCAAAATGTGCATGATTCATTATTCAGTTATCCAACAAAGCACCTGATATCTGCCAGGCACTGGACTTCACCCTGGATATGTTGAGACCAATAAAGTGTTAAGTGGAGGCTCCAGTTCAATGGCTCTGAGCTACAGTGGAGTGGAAAGGTCCAGGTGGTGGACGGAATGTGAGACCAGACTGAACACACACAGTACTAGCTTGCTGGAGAACAAATTCTAGACAACCCAAGACCAAATTCATCACATCCCTTAGTTCATTCATCTTCCCATAACTAAGAGGCCTGATAATGTGTCCACAAGAAGGGGCCTGATATTTCTTATACCTACTTAAAATATATTTTTGAGTCTTTTCTAATCTAGTTCTGAGACTGTGTTTAAGAAATGTTCACACTCTTAATGCCTCCCATATCATTTCAACGAACATGCAGTCCATAAAGCAGACTTATGCACATCAAACATAATGGTCCTGGTTCACCAAACTGCTCTTCTGAGTATTCGGTGTTGAAAGGTGGAGAGGTGTGTATGGAGAGTTTCCTGTTGTTCTTGCTGTTTTGATGATAGGAAAGGCTGGGAGAGGTAACAAGTCTATATAGTTAAAAAGTTCAAGCCACCACAAGGCCAAAGAGTAGGGGAAAACCTCAGTGTATTTGTGTTTTTCCCGTACAACTCCAACACACACACACACACACACACACACACCTTGCTGATTAAGGAAACAAGAATTCCCCCAATTCTTTGGAAAAAAAGGATCATTCAACTGAAATTAAAATATAAGAGGGTTGCTTATTGCTGAGCAATTAGGATTCCAGAATTTCCTCTCTGGGGTTATCTTTTGAAGCTGTGATAGACATGAGACTCCATATCATTTTTTTTTCCTTAATGGTTTTTGGCACAAGGTTTCTTTTCCTGTCAAATAGAGCACCTTGCAACCTTCTGTGAAAAACTGTGCGGGTGGTCCAAGAGCAGGAATGGAATGAAATTGAGCAAAAGAAACTTTAGGTTGAAAATTAGTGAAAAAAATATATATACTGTAGCAAGGCCTATTATTCTGTGGGATAATCTCCCAGGGGAGCTGGTAATGGCTCCATCACTCATGTACTTTTAAATGAGAATGGAAAAAAATATATGAGAATATTCTGTAAGAAAACAGCCTATTTGGGGAAAGGAGAGGGAATAATAACCAAATTTTCCATCTGTAATTTTCATGATTCTTCCTTGAAATGGCCTCTTCAGACATAATATCTGACAATTTGAGTATTCAAGACTAAAAAACACAAAAATGATCTTTAGCCTAGTCTTTAAGGCAAGAGTTAAAGAACTTTAAAAGGAAATATTCTTGATGATAAAAATCAGAGTTAAATTCATCATAAGATACTCAGACTTTTTTCATTCCCATTACATACTTATTCAGTGTGTGTGGCTTATTTTAAAATCAAAATTCAGATGTGTTTCCATCATTTCCACATCTCTGTCCCTGCAGCTGATGTTGCTACTGATGCTTTGTGTGAACAGTCAAGTCCCATTTTTCAGGCTGACACAGGAAATACCACTCAGCACTTGGAATATATATGAAAATCAGGAAACTTTCAAAGATGTAATGCAGGAAATCACCCAGAGAATATTCACATAGTCACAATGTGCCTAACATTTTAAACATTCTCTTCCTCTTTTACAGAAATGCTGAGCAAAGCTTCCTGTGTTTCATAAACGACATCGCTGGGCTCTCAGAGTGGCAAGTCCCACACGCTTATCATTTCTTCTCTTCCCACTGAACTTCTTTTCCAGATTAGTTTCCAGGACTTTAGAGATAGCCTGGTCAGGCATGGTGGTGCTCGCCCATAATCTCAATACTTGGGAAACTGAGAAAAGAAGATCACAGGTTAGAGGACAGCCTTAGCAATTTAGCAAAACCCTGTTTGAAAATAACTAAAGCCAGGCGTGGTGGCACACACCTGTAATCCCAGTACTTGGGAGGCTGAGACAGGAGGATAGCAGGTTCGAGGAGAGCCTCAGCAAGTAGTGAGACTCTCATTAACCTAGCGAGACCCTGTTTCCAAATAAGAAATAAATTCGGTCTGGGGGTGTAGCTCGAAGGTAGAATGGCTCTGGGTTCAATCCACAGTACTACATAAAAATAAAAACTAAAAAGGGGCTAGAGGTATAGCTCAGAGGTAGAATGCCTCTGAGCTCAATCCTTAGTAACACATACACGCACGCACACACACACACACACACACACACACACATGATGGCCCGTATAACATGTATTTAAATTTAAAATTCTGTCTTCATGGAGAAGATAGATTGTAAAATCAGCCATTAGCATTAAAAACTTGCTTCTTTGGAGCCCCTACTGCATTCGTAAGAAAGAGAAATACCAAAGAGATAAGACACCTGTGCCAATTCCTGGTGGGCTTACAGGTCAGGTGGGAAGCTGGACCACATACACTGCTGTCTGTCTGTCTGTGTTTCCTTGTGTATAAGATGCAGCTGATACTCCTTACTTGGCAGTAAGGATAACACAGAAACATTTTTGCAAAGCACTGGGGAAGGCACCTGGCAAGTGCTGTTTTAAAGGTCATTGTCATTATGGGAAAAATGCCAGATGAGTAACTTCTTAAAAATCAGTTACTGGGAAGGAGAAGCAGTGGTCAAGAAGAGGTGACACAATCTATAACAGCCCAGGAAAGTTTCTGGAACAAAGTAGGACTTAAGCTATGCTTCAAAAATTGAGGAAGACCAGCCAAAAAGCAAAAAAAAAAAAAAGTCCCTGTTCTCTTCCCAAACTGGGGACTGGCAGGACTCTCCAAGGTGATGACACATTCTTTCAAACTCTTCTTAGATGATTCTAACAGATTGATTTCCTGTGTCTTTTCTACCTGTTTTTCTAGCTCATCAGAGATTAACTCATTTACAATTTAGCCCTGATACAATTTTGTTCTGTTTCAAACTCACCTGGAGCACAATTGAGACCACATCAGCCTGTAATACCTCCTGAAAAAATCTCTACAATGGGGCAGAACTCCTAAAACCCTCAGAGAGTGACAGAGAAGGGAGGGTTTGTGCAGACTGAAGCTACCTTTTCAACGTAAGTCAAAGCTGATCAGGTAATTCCTTCCTAGTCACTATGGACCAGTGAGAGCCCCACACCCCTTGAGTCAGTGGGAAGTCATTTCCTTACTCACTTTTGGGAAATGCTGCCATTGATTCAGCATTTATGGTCTGGCTCACAGGGCTGTCATAAGGGATATTTCTTTCAACAGCCTCCCTACCACACTGGTGAGAGGTAAGTTTCCCAGACACCAGTGTTACCCATGAGCACCCCTACTATGATAGAAGAGGGTGTTGTACACACAAGGCAGTCTTTGTTTTACCAACATGATAGAGACTCCAGAAGGTTCTTTGACTAAGTGTATCACTATCCAAACTGGAATCCTTTTGAGAATAAAACGTGGCACCATTAATAATTGTATAACAATAGATGTAAATGGGAAATATTCCAGGTAAATCAGAACATAGGTTCATCTCATCTTCAGGTCTTGAGATCTTGTCTTGTAAGAATAAATATACCCATTTGTCAAGTGTGTTCTAAGCATAAACTCTATGCAAAACACTATGAGGTTTGCTGGAGATTCCATATTAACTGTCTTTGCCCTAGAGACCTCAGACTAGCAGGGGAGATGAATACACAAACTGGTATTTATAAAGCACTATGGAGGACAGGGAGCCTGGGAAGTCCCTACAACAGCCTGTGTGAGAGAAACTTCCTGAAGGAGGCACTGACCTACCCTAACCTTCATCAGATAATGAGGAAGGTAACTGAATTCCAGGCTGAAGAAATAACATGCAATGTCATTAAAAAACAAAAGCATCTAATATTAGTGATCATTTACTGTGAATTGGCCACTTTATACAAAATATTGACTTTTGTGTGTGGGCGGGGGTTGAACCAGGAGCCCTCTACCACTGAGCTATATCTCCAGCCTTTTTTTTTGTATTTTTATTTTGAGACAGGTTCTTGCTAAGTTGCCCAGGCTGGACTCAAACTTGCAATCCTCCTGCCTCCACCTTCTAAATTGCTTAGATTACAGACATGAGCCACCGTGCCCAGCTATAATATTTCATTTAACCCATATTTCTAGTACCTCGTGTGTGTGTGTGTGTGTGTGTGTGTGTGTGTGTGTGTGTTACTGGGGATTGAACCCAGGGGCATTCTATCTCTGAGCTACACCCCCAGCCCTATTTTATTTTATTTTTTATTTTGAAACAGGGTCTCAGTAAGTTGCTGAGGGCCTTGCTAAGTTGCTGAGGCTGGCTTTGAACCTGCAATCCTCCTG